>QKWP01001546.1:30524-58796 GCA_003550325.1 Gigaspora rosea
TTTTTTTTTTTTTTACCTGGTGATTCAAAACACTATATAATCATTAAAGATCTGTTAATCGTTATATATTGTTTCAAATAATTCTGATTATAATCAATTTATAGATATATAACAATTTAATATAAAAAATGATATATATCGATTTAGATATATATCGATTTTTATCTAGTTAATCGATATATAGCGATATTTTATTCGATATAAAACGATTAAGTGTTATATATCAATCCATATTTATATATATAATTTCCTGATATATTTATCAAGTACCTGATATATTTCAAATTAAAAAAATTTTAAATAGTAAAAATTAATTTTTTATATCGTAAAGGATAAATTTTTTTGAATATATAGAATATATGCATTGTAAACAATGATTTAGAATTATAATATATGTAGATTTAAAAATTATTTTTATTACATATAAACATTGGTTACTCGATATATCCAAACTATATGATATATGTATGATAGATCACTGAAATGTAGTATTTTATATATTTTTCAATTATAGTAATATGGTATCCGATAGGTACTCGATATATTAGATTTTGACTTGTATGAACAATCTTGGGATCCTGTGATTGGATTTTAACAATTTTGGGCTTATTAGAATTGTCTCATCAAGGTGAACATTTTGATAGTTAAATCATTCAAAACGGACTAGTAAATCAAAAATTATTATCAATTTCATAAATTGGCCAATTAAAAATAATTTAAAATTATATGAGTGAACAAACTAAAAGTGCAAAGTTGCATTTTTGATATTTCAATATGTGATGCATCAAGAAAGTACAGTCGCACTCCCATATAAGCACCTCCTATATAAGCACATTTCTTTATAAGCACCTTTATTTTTTGAACCAACTACTATTAAACATATAAAAATTACTTTTTATATAAGCACATTTCTATATAAGAACACTTTTTATCATTCCCGATGGTGTGATTATATGGGAGTGCGACTGTAATTTTTGTATCATGATATGTAGATACTAAAGGTCCTTCGCTTCGCTCTGAACAATAAAATATAAAATCTGAATTTGGCTACTAAAAATTTTTATTGGTTGGAACTAGGTTGTATATACTATATGAGTAAAATTGCATATAATCAGGGCTAGTGATTTTTTGTATTTCACGAAATATCACAGAAATCACAGAATTAGATTGTAAATACAGAATGTATCAAGAATAGTATGGAATTGTCACAGAAAGTAGAGAATTATAAATAATTTGGTTTTTTTATAGGTCAAGATTCTAAAAATATAACATCCAAAAAGTTCCAATGTAGAAAATAAATAAACCTAAAATACGAGCATGGTTAGACAAAACTTTTGAGAAAAAAATTTTTTTTTCAATAAAAAAATATTGCAGAAACCATGCAGAACCTATAGAAATACCATGGAAACTGTACAGAATTAATTAATTTTATTCACAGAATTGGTATTTTAGCATGGACAAAATTGACCCAATAGTATCGCAGAAAATCACTAGTCCTGTTTATAATACATAGTTAAATTTTTTTAATTTTAGTAACTATTTAGAGATGTGCCATTTATCATGCGATTTATACCATAGACACATGGGTTAGAGTAGTGATCACGTTTATATATAATATATATAATATATATATTAATTAAATTATATATGGCATAATATATATAATATATATATTATTTAATATTAATAACTTTTTTTACTGGTCCGTTTTTGATAATTTTATTACCAAAATGTTTGTTTCAATGAAACAATTTTAGCAAGCCCAAAATCATTAAAATCCAATCACAGAGTTACAAGATCGTTACCATATATGTCTGAAAATAAGCTACTACCTAAAATAAGCTACCCCCTAATTTTTTTAAAAAATCTTAAAAAATTTGTTAGCAGTTGCTATATATAAAACTTTTTTTTACTAAGTAAACTTCAAAAAGTCGAATAAGTAAAGTTGTTTAGCGCATTAAAATACATCTATAATAAAAATTTGGTGTCATTTGGACAAATTTTTATTAGTACGTTTTTCAATTTATTCAAAAAACGCTTTATTTCGAAAATAAACTACTTTACAATTTTTTTGTGTAATTTTTTGGCCAAAAAAGGTAGCTTAATTTCAGACACATACAGTAATGCTTTGTATTATTATATATATAAATTTTAAGATATATATATAAAATAATGCAAAACCTTAGCGATCTTATGGCCCTGTAATTGAATTTAATGGTTTTAGGCTTGTTAGAATCGTCTCATTAAGATGAACATTTTGGTAGTAAAATCATTCCAAATGGACCAATAAATCAAAAGTTATTTAATATTTTATATATTTATATAATATATTATAAATATTAGTCATTATATTGACCAATAGAATTGAGATTAGAGTGATCACATCATATATGGATGGAGCGGCTATTAAATAAAAAATATTATATGATAAATGGCATGTCCCTTAGTATAAATAATAATATTAAATAAAATTTGAACTAATGATTTATATAATTATTGTGACGGCTGATGCTGATTTTGGCTGATGTTGAATATCATATGACATTTTGGTCTGGAAATTGCAGATCAGAAAATTTCAAAACAAACATTCGTTCCACCATAAATCGGTTATAACTCAAAAATCTTCATAAGAAACAACCTTTAGTGTTCTAACAAAAAGCTTTCCTTGAACAAATTTGCTAATACACCTGCTAACATTTGACCATATTGCAACCACTAACCCTAACTTAAATGAAGATAAGTTCAATAACTACCTCAACATCATCATCAAAAACCACGTGACCAATGAAAAAAATTCTTTTGGTTCGTTTATGTTAGGATTAGTACCTAGAATTTAGAAGATTAGAAGGTTATATAGTAAATTTGTTTAGGAAAATTTTTTGTTAGTGCACGAAATGTAGTTTCTTATACAAAATTTTGAGAAATAAGCAGTTTTTGACAAATGACTGTTTGTTTTGAAATTTTCCGATCTGCAATTTCCGGACCAAAATATCATGTGATTTTCAGCATCAGCCAAAATCAGCATCAGCCGTCACAATTATTATTAAAAATAAAAATAATTATTTGATTAATTTATAAAAACTTTATAATTACTATATTTATATATAACAAAACTTTACCTATTAGCAACTAGAAACTAGAGTTTGAATTAAATGTTAATTTTTTTTTTGAATTTAGTAGTCATGTTACAACTTTATTAGATGTTATTTATATAATACCAGTACATAATAAACTGCTAAAACTAAATTGTATGACCCACCCAGGTATCCTTAAATATATATGATTTGCTATATTAAATATTTCTCTTATCATAAACTTTTCATGTTGTTACATTTAGAATTTCTGAATTACTAATTGGAGTTTGCTACCTATCATAACTGCCTACTTTTTAATCCTCTTCTTCTAACTTTCAGAGTAGCAGGATCCTACTAGAAAAAAAAAACATATATTGAAAATAAAAGGAAAAATAAAAGGTAAAAAACTACACAGTTTAAACGAAAAACCAAAGTAAAACAAATTAAATGTGGAAGAAAGGAGAGGAAAACAAAAAGTAAATGGCTATAATAGCACTATTTACGTTTGTGCCTAGTAGTAAAAATTATATAATACTGTGTAAGAAATTGCCTCATTTGAGTATTATATGTATATATAAAAAAATAAAATAAAAAGAAAAAACGTTTAAAGAACATTTTAGAAAGAAATTTCATTTCGTATTTTATTTCAAAACATTTCACATGCCATTCATTGTTTATCTCAAAGAACCTGATTTTACGTGTGTCTTAATTCTGATTTGGTAGATGCGTTTCCAATTTGAAAGGAGTAAATACTGATAATCTTTTGAAGAGGGTAAGCTAAATCGCCCACTTTTTAAAATTTTCAAAAAGTTAAAGAACATGGGCCCTTAAAAGTAGAAACCAGACAATTTGGTAGATCACGGATTTTGAGAAAATTAGCAAAAACTATTTTGTTACACAAAATCAAACCAATCTAAAAATAGTATATTTATAATTAACAAATCTGTTTAAACAAGATTATTAGATTTGTAGACCTGTAAATGCTTCTAAAATCTTAGTAAATCTATTTTTAGAATATAGCATCAAAAGCTTTTGACCGTTGTATTGTAGATATTTATTAAGTGATCAGACTTTCATTAAGTAAAAAAGTTTGGGCTTTAAATTTTACATTTGATCAATCAAACAGGTTAATTTTCAAAAAATTGTCAAATTGTCTGGTTTCTACTTTTGAGGGCCCACATTATAAAAAGTACTAAAACAAAAGGAGTTTGTAGAAGTTATGCTATAAGGTAAAGGGGGGTAATTTGGCGAATACGGGTAATTTGGCGAATTTTAATACCTTCTTATCTAATGATCCGAATCAAATAATTTCTATACCTTTCGATTCGTCTCAATGAGGCGAATCGAATGGTACCAAGCTTGCCTGGTTCTGATCACTGGGTCACAAGATATTTTTACACGTTTACACTTCGTCAAAATACCCTCAAGGATCATTTTTGTGCAACATATAATCGATGATATTTTGTGATCCAGTGATCAGAATCGGATAAACTTTATAATATTCGATTCATCTCATTGAAATGAATCGAATGGTATAAAAATTATTCAATTCTTACTGCTGGATCACACAAGATACCATAAATTCGCCAAATTACCCTACCTCTCGCTTTTTTGATACAATTTATAATTCATTTAATGTCATGTTAAGACAAGATGTTATATAGCTAATTTTTTTATAAAAATAATTCTAAATCATATATAAAGTTTAATACAAAAAATAAAAACTTTTTTAATATTAAAATAAAAAAGTTTTTATATTAGTTATGTTAACTTCGCCAAATTACTCCTTTTTACCTTATAGAATAGTATATTTAACAGATTTGTATTATTTTGCTAACAATTACTTCATTAATATAACATTATATCGACAAATACTCATTGACAAGTTCATTTTACCAACAGTTTGTTTCACTTAAGTTCATTTTACTGACAGGTTTTTTTTCAAAAAGCACTCTAACTTTAGTCCTAATTCTATCTAATTCTACTCTGACCCTCATAACAATAACCAGAATTACTTTGTTAGTGAAATGAGCTTCAGTAAAATAAACTGTCAGTAAAATAAACATGTTAGTGAATAACTGTTAGTAAAAGGTTATGTCGATAAAGTGATTGTCGATTAATTGATTGCTACTCATATTTAACCAGGTATTTACTTCTATTTTTATATTCATAGGGCTTGACAAAGCTTCAAAGTTTCTTTGTTACTTCTTTGCTCAATAATACTACAGCTTACAAAAGTGCTTTGTTTAAAAGTTTACAAGTCTTTTTTATTTCTATTTTATGTGCAAAATATCCAGTAAATGGACCTATATCTGAAAGCAGCTTGGTATAGTTTTGTTATGTTTAAATATACTAACTATAGAGTTTTTCGCAAGTCAGTTTTTTTGGAAAATTTTGGTATGAGGAATCGTCAGAAAGAGTGTGAATTAAATATTAACTTTAGTATTTTAACTTCATTTATAGTATAGTTAACTAGTCTTATTGCTTAATGCTAACCTAGCTCTAGTGCTATTCCAATTTTAAATTTTGGTTATAGTACTATACAATTGTTTTTTTTTTATCTATAAATAAAATATACTATATTTTATTTACTAATATTGCTTATATATTAATATGTTTATTTATATTAATTAGCATACAGGCTTTATTATAATTGGCCAATTTTGCAGATTACTTTGTCATAAGAAAGTCTTATTAAAGAAACAATTAGGGGCACAAGAATGAATTCTGTGCTACAAATACGATTTCTGCAAGGTTAATATAAAAACAATTAGAAAGTTTATAACCCGTTTTATAAACTACTAAGTAATTTAGTAATCTGAGAAGTAATTCAGAAGTTAAATAAAAAACATTTTATTTCAATTTTTATAACAAAAGAATGAACTAAAATACAATAGAAGTCTGTCAGTATTTAGATTTGAACAAGACAGCATAGCAGAAGTTCGTTTTGATTGGTTGTTAAAATACCCCAGAAAAATGTTAATCACACCTCGAATAGATTACTGGCTATACCCGGATAAAGTTTATTATGAACTTTTAATACTTTCTAAAGACGCTTTTACAGAATATTTAATACAGTTTAATAATTACTGTTTTAATTGAAATATATATCTATATTATTTATTACACGATAAATATATTATTTTGCAAAAAATACTTTAAATCAGCTTCGCAATACATTATTATGCATACCCAAAAACCCTAAACACTACCACTATTACAACTTTTTGTATTTATAAACATTATTTTATAAATTATATTCATAGCCTAAATATATACAATAAAAGGTTTTAGAATAGTAATTCAAAATAGTACTTTTTTTTTTACTTGTAAGGTAAACAAGCCCAGTTAAAACAACATCTCACAACTTCACTTACTAATTGCTTAGATCGCCAAACTACCTTCCCAACCTTTCAAAATATTCACTTCTCATCTAGTTTCTTGAACTACTGTATCTCACTGTATCTCTCATTGAAAAACAGTAGGTTTAAAGGCGAAAAATAGGTTGCTTGTTTCGTCACGTATTACAAAAAAAAATTTTTATATGGCGTGACGATTTTTACTAATAAAAGTATTTTAAAAATTACAATTGACTGTATAAATAAATGATCGTTGCCAATCATATTTATTCAAATTTTAGCCAATCAAAACAAACTTCTGCTATGCTAAACAAGACATTGGATTGATATACAGAACATGATTGCGAAAGTCTATTTTTTTTATTTTATCACTTTTTATCATTTGTGCTATTCATTTGTTGCCTATATTAGTAGCTTTTTCCAACTAGATTATTATTTTTTTTTTTAATTGTCTTTAATTTTAGCATATTAGCTTAAGGCCCTGTGTATTGAGGATAAAGATGTAGAGAGACTTTAACATGTCAGCAAAACCTTGGTATATTAAGAATATATTGGTGTAAGGTGTAAAAAGATAAGAAGCAATAATGTTTAAAGTTAGTATCTTTATAATTAACATACCTAAATAAGTAATAATATTAATTGTACATCTATTTGTAGTAGAAAATAGGGATAGGACAAATAAACTTGGCCCAAGTTACTGTATGAACTATGCATTGAGTTTTGTAAATACATAGTGATATTAATTCATAAATAGACGTTAAGATTTGTGAATACAGAATGAATATAAATTTTTTTTTTTTTTTTTGTATTAAAGTTCTCGCTTTGGGTGAGAGTTTATTTAATCAAGCCTGTAGATCAAGGGCGCCTCTTTGGGCGCACCCACAATTGAGTTACATTGAATAAGAGTACAACTAGCCACAAGTACAACTTTTGGTTGTCTAATTTAAGTAGTCCGCCCGAAGGTTCTACACTAGTTGCCATACCTACAACCCAACTAAGGGATTGCCTATTTAAACCCTCTGGTCCAACGCTTCGCATGTCAATCCTACTTGTGATCACTGGTACAGCCCTCCGATACATTAGTCAGTCGAAGACAGTCCCAGATGCTACCTACATCCCCTTAGGACTAATTTATCCTCGCGGGTAAACTTGGTAGAGCAGTCCCTGTCCCACACAGGTATTACCTACACTTCGGTAACTTACGCACTCACCAAGGCAAGCAACTTGCAGTCAGGGGGTACCTAACTACTACCATTACCTACTTCTGCTCTTGTAAGGTTCACACCGACCCCGGTACCCACCATTACTTTCCTACCGGTCCATCACCGGGTGCCCTAAACTTCCAAACCAGTTGGCCCAGAAAGGTTGATCTACCAGCATTAGGTGCTACTATGGTTTTTCTTCCCCTGGTACCTAATTCCAAAACATAGGTCCTTTTCCTCCGGTACGACTCCGGTGGCCAGGTTGGTGGACCCTCTTCTCCGAAGGTCATATCGTCCAGTTCTCCAGCTCTGGTTTCTGATATTCCAGTTCTGGTAGCACCGTCAAAGATTGTTGCTACCTTCTTACTCGGGACTTTCCAAATGGGTTTCCATTTCCTCAGTTCCTTGGATTTATCTGTGTCACCAGACACAACTTCGCCCGAAAGCTCCCATTTGAGATGGTAACCAAGGACTACAGGTAATATACCCAACTGATCGACAGGAAACAGTTACCGTAACACAGGTCTATTTTTCCAAAGCGTCGCCAGTGGGATTTGAACCCTAGACCTGCCACTTGGGGGTGACAACTTACCAACTTCCCTAAGTCGCCACACCCTTGAATATAAATTTTGAGAATTAGACATCGAATTTATTTGTATGAAATAGGTGTTGTGAATTTGAAATATAGTGTGTAATGTAAATTCATGTAAAACCATTTTTAAAATGTACAATTTATTCAATAAAATTGATTTTTTTTTGGTTAATATTCTTTAATTGTATTTAAAAAATTAATGGATTGAATATATTAAAGATTAATGTAATGAACATAATTAAAGATTAATGCATTGAATATAATTAAAAATTAATAAATATAATGAATATTAAATTACTAAGAAAAAATTTATTTAAATAAATAATCTTTATTTTTTTAAAAAAAAAAAAGCTTGTGCATTGCATATATTTTAATAACCTATTTAATTAATACTAAAACCCATCACTTAATCTATAAAAACTATTTTAAAAACGTATTTTCCAATGTTTTTTTAGCCCTCTCAACAAGCATATCTATATTACTACAATCTATATTTTTATTTAGATAAAAATCTTCATTTTTGGAATTATCTATAGCTTTTTTAATGTCTGGTTCATCTTCACTCTTATTTTTTATTTTTTTGTCTAGTGAATTCAAAGTTTTTTGAAAAGTCATACAATTTTTTTCAATTCTGGTAAAAGCCGTGTCATTGATTATCTGATTATTTTTATTAAAGGTCTACCCTTCTTCTCTCTTCCTTAATATATATATAGTCAGGTTCTTATATATCATTTCAACTTTTTTTACTCCTCCTCCTAAAAAATCATCTAATTTTTGTTACTTCCCTAATGAGATAATCAACACAATATTAGCATTAGCTTCCTAATTTAAAAAAAAACAATCGAAATGATAAGCATGTTCACAAATTAGAACGCAACCTACCTCATGAGAATCTATACAATCCACTAAGTTACAAAATTTATTATTTTGTGAAGTATGCACCGTATTCCAAGCTATTGGTAATATTTTTATATTAGCTTGAGTTTTAAGTATTGGTAATTCATATTTGTTAGCTTTAAATATAAATCAGATAAAATAGCTTTTGATCCACCAAGATTCCTAGAAATACTTGTAAAGAGATTTAGTAGAAAAAGTGCAAAACGCTTTTTAAGATATTTTAGCTATTTTGCTAAATATCCTATATTATGATTTTTTGAAAACATATTTGCATTTAATCAATTATCTGTGCCTCTTTAATAATTTGCTCCGCCATGTTTAAATTATTAATTTGTTGATGAAGTGAACTGTGAAAGTTTTCCATAAAATAGTTGCTAAAAACATAGATAGAATCTGTAGAGTTTGTAAAATAGGATGATTAGTACTGGACCAATAAAAAAATCATTTAAAAGCATTAAAGATAATTTATTGTAGTGTTTCCATTGATATTGATAAAAAACAGTCCAAATGTGAATCATTGCTTTTAAGTATGCTCGTCAATCTCTGCTTCGAAATATAATAAGGTAAAAATCTAAACTAATAAAACAATATTATCCAACAAATTAATGAGATATCTGGGTTCTGGATTTTTGGATTATTCAAATTTTTGTATAACCATTAAATGAATTTTATACCAGCCTTGATATACTAGTTCTAACAATATATTAATTTTATAAGGTTTTGGATTTTGTGCTAACACTTTATTATTTCCAAAAATTCTATGAAAAAACAAATCAAAAAACTTATAATTTAAAAGAAATACTGTCTTATGGCTATTCAAAGGTATATGCAAGGGCCCAATTATTGGAACAATATGCTGAATTTGCTTTGAAATTCCAGAAGCATCTCCAGATTTAATATGACATATGACAACATAATGCATATTAGTTGTTCTATATAATCTATAGATGCAATCAACATTTGTGTCTTTATATAAATGTCTGTTTCGGGAACATTAATCAAAACTTTAAGAGCATTTATATAATCTGTAGTCGAATAAAGATACTCTTTTTTTAAATCAACCAACTTCATATTTGTCATACTTCTATCTATTTGGCATTGTTCAATTCTATCATTGTAGCTATAAATTAGAAGATGCTCAACTCTATCATCATGGGTTTCTTAAGCAGATACCAAACTAGTAAATGCATTCTTTCATCCTGTATATAGAGCTTTGATCTGGGTTAGGTGACCCATACAGGTTACTCGACCCAGCGGGTCACGGGCCAAAAATTGCTCTGACCCGGGTCAACCAGGTTAATTCAAAATAGACAAAAACGCAATTTAACTAATAAAACTGTTTATAGATAGTAGTAATGTCGTCAATTTGAGCTATTTTTGACGGATCAGACATTTTCAGATATTGTCCAATGTCCAAGTTTGTGATCAAAAAAATTCACTTTATTGCCGATAAGCTTAATAATCTGCCAATATTTACTAATCATCAATTATTATAAATCGAACAGTTTTAGTACAATATATCTTTAAATCAGTTATATCGATATAAGGGAGTTGGGGGTATTGTGACCAGGGGAGTATGGTGTCCAAGTGAAATATCTTGTGATCTAGTGATCAGAATTGGATGAATTTTATACCATTCAATTCATCTCATTGAGACGAATTGAATGGTATAAAATTCGCCCAATTCCGATCACTAGATCACAAGATATCATCATTTATACAAAATACATATTTTTGCGCATATTTGAATTTATTATTAAATATATATATAATATTTAATAGTTAATAACTTCTGATCTACTGGTCCGTTTTGGACAATTTTACCACTAAAATGACCATCTCAGTGAGATGATTCTAACAAGCATAAAATTGTCAAAATCCAATCACAGGGTCCTAAAATCAGTATAGATTTATCCTATATATAAAATTATATTGGTAAATTTGCAAAATTTTTACATATTTACCTTTAACGATTTTGGGATCCCGTGATTGGATTTTAACGATTTTGTACTTGTTAGAATCGTCTCTCTGAGACGGTCATTTTGGTGGTAAAATCATCCAAAATGGGCCAGTAGATCAAAAGTTATTCGCTATCGAATAATTGGTCACAATACTCCCTTCTCCCCTAGAATTTAGTTTTTATATTATATTTGTGTACTAATTATTTATATCTAAAACTATATAATATAAAGATTTTTTTTTACAATAATATATTCTTTATTAAGTATAGTTCAAATTATAAAAATTCTACCAAAATCTATTTGTTTATTAAAAAATTTTATAAGTAGAAACTTTAACCTGGCCACAATACCCCCAACTCCCTTATATTTATTTATTTCGTCTATAAATTTTATTTATATATTTATTTGTTGTGTCACAAAAGTATTTAAAACATCGTTACAAACATTTTGCTATGCTAACCAACTACATATCGTACTTTACTAATCCTATCCTAATCATTATCCTAACTATTATCCTAATTCTGTAATTGCTAACATTACTTTAGCTTTAACCTACCTATTAACCCTAATTCCAACCTAAAAGCCACTGCATTACAAAGAAAGCCACCAAATAAGAATGTGCCATGACTCAATGCCGCCTACGTTTACTTTTAGCCGCACTATTCATGAAATTGAAACTCACTATCAATCACCAAAGAAATATACAAACCATAAACAAGATTACAAAGCAACTATAGCAAACAATGGCAATACCAATTGACTACTTGTGAAATGGTAGTGCCAAAGATAAACCACCTATGAAACGACGATGCTATAGACACTGTTTCATGAAACAGCAACACCAACAAAAGTGAAATGGTGAAACCAAAATACAACGACAACACTATCGAAAAAAGGGCACCAAGAAATGAAGACATCAAGATTCCAGTAAAATCGACACTATAAAAAAAAAAACTAGATTAAAATGCTAAAAAAAAAATTGATAAACAAAAAAGTTACTTATCTTGATTTGTGCAACCAAAAATTTTCCTATATATTATTGTGGCAGATTAAAGTGAAATATAAAAAAATGTGAGATTAAGGTTGGAGGTTAGTTTTAGAGTAGTTTATATTAAACAAGCATATAGGTTTTAGAGCATTAAATAATATTTTAATGTGATTTCATTATGATCTGTAACATTTAATGATAAGTATTTTACTTAATCTTTTGATATTGTATATCATAGGATTCATATAAATTCAATTGACCCTAATTCAGTAATTGAAAAAGCAAAAGTTTTATTTGTCTGCATGACCCGTTGACCCAGATCATAATCTGAATAAGTAGCTAACCCGTCCGGGTCACTATTTTCTGACCTAGTTCAAAGCTTTATCTGTATAACCAAGTCACAAATAAGAAAAAAAGAGGAAGTTAGCATTCTCTATAATAATTAATGTCTGAATAAATGCCCTTTTTATTATAAATACTCTTTTCTTGATTTGGATTTTTAAATGGAACTGAAGCTATTTTAGGCAATGCTTTCAAAAGTATTATAACAAAATGGCTGATATCATGTGTAGTTGTTGTATCACTACAATGATATTTGTAAATATTATAAAAATAATTCATATTAAGAGCCACCAAATTTTTGTTCTGATAAAATATTATATATATAATTAATTGTTAATATTAAAAATATAAAAATAAAATAATAAAAAAAAAACTTATATTCTTTAATAAAAAATCACTCACAGTTTCCATATACACTTCTATATACTGAGCCTTCTGCCTTGCAATAGTTTCATATCTTACCATTAAGCCCACACTAGCCAAGGTTTTAATTGCTAAAAAAGATGCACCAGACGAATTAAGTAAAAATCCAATTGCTGCTTTAATTCTATTGATAAATTTGTTATTAAGCTCTGCAAGAATATAGCAAAATGAAACTAACTTTTTTTATTTTTTTTATTAGTCATGTTGTTTTTAGCTTGCAGATTAGTCCCAGCTACTAATTGATCAAAAAACCCCTTTAATAATAGCTTAGTTTTTTTAAGCATTTTCTTAAACTTTTCCGGTTCAAGAATAGGCATTTCATTATATACACATTGCCTTTGGGATAACATCCACTATAAGCTTAATTTTTCTATTTAAAGAAACTAGCTCTAAAAATAACAATTTATAAGAAAGTAATAAAAAAATAAAATAAAATAAAACAAACAATAAAATGATAAAAAAACAAATAAATAAAAACTATTTAATCTAGTTTTATTTCATTAAGCTCTGCACATGCTTCATGATATGTCAATTCCAATTTCTGAATTGAGATTCAGAATAAATAACATTGCTATATAAAATATACAACCTACTTTGAAATTGCTTTATGCTTTTGAAATCTTTTTTTTTTAGTAGGTAATCAGGAAAATTAATATATTCTGGATCCAAATCTGTTTTATATAGGCAATAATTGCACATTATTGCTTCCTTTGATGGTTGAAAAAAATTAATCAACCATTCTGGAGTCTTTCTGAATTTCATTTTTTCACCTTTTTGAGCTATAGCTAAATAGTCATTATGTTTGAAATAAGAGCATAAATTAGTTAAATTAGTATTTTTTTCTTTGCATTTACAATATACTTGTTATAATGATTTTTGTATAAAGTTTTGCCAACTAAATCTAAATATTGCAGTCCGGGAAATTTCCATATTTGGTAATATATATGACGAATTGATTTGTATAATGATTCTTATTCTAGAATTATTTAAGATCATCGATTATATATTAATTTTATCGATTTTTTACATTTTTATTTGTTGAATATCGCACAAACTTAATTTGTGGTATACCGAGCGATTAGAAGATTACATAGTTTTATGTGTGTAGTTTTATAATCAGCAAAAAATCAATCAAAATAAATGCACCTTCAACACTTTTAAGTAGTGTCTAAGTGTACGTTTCTTTAAGTGTAGCTCAAATTCGCAGAGGTTTTTTTTTTTTTTAAAAAAAAGTCATCTATATAAGTGAAAGCATTTTCACGATTGTCGTTCATCCCAGGGTGAATACATAAAGCCTTTTACAATATTTGGCTTAAAAAAAAAAAAAATATATATATATATATATAAATAACATATATATAAAAGTAAGTATACCTTTTTTGCACCAAGTGGGTTTATTCATTTCGCTTTCTCCAAACAAATATTATACTGTATTTGCGGGGACATAATCTTTGTATAAGTTTCTAGTTAATTTAGATTCAAATGGTTTAATATTTCTTATTGTAATGGCGAATAAGACTAAGAATATTTATTTTATTCATTATAAACTTTTTAGTGAAATCTTATAAGCAACCACAAGAACCGGCAGAGCGAGAACCGGCAGTACAAGAACCAGCGGTACAAGAACTAGCAGAGCGAGAACTAGCAGCAAATCTACCTTGTGTTTTTGCCGGATTGGTCGGGACGTACAATAGTGTTGGATTAAAAAAATGTGAAACCAAGGTACCCACACGACATGCCGATTCTCAGACAGCCAAAAATCGGCTTCTTTTATATAATTCTTTTTTTCCTGAGTTGGTTGAAATTCAGACGCATTTGGAAGACTATTCTATGTGCAATCGGCACTATAATCAGCTCATAGCTTCTAATTATTTTCATCGTCATCTTTTAAATTTAAATAGTCAGCGGCACAATCCAAAACGGCAAGTTGAAAGTCATAATTCTGAAACCGAATTTATCGAAAAACAAACATGTGAAATTGGCATACAGGTCGGAAAACAATTGTGTGAGGTTGGCGTACAAACATCTGAATCTATAATTCAAGACCTTAAAAATTATGTAATTTTACTTCAAGAGCAATTAAATAAAAAAATAAGTGAAATAGAAGATCTTAGAAAACATTTAGATTGTGCATATGATTATGTAGTTGAAAGTTGGGAATGCGATCAAAAAATAAATAAATTAAGTCAGGAGTTGATTAAACAAAATAATGATTTATTATTTAAGTGGGAAAATCGATTTATAATCAAGAAAAAAGGATTAATTCTATTATTCAAATTGCAAATAAAGAACGTCAAAATGTTTATAATGATATTGATTCATTAATTTTAAATAAAGATCGATTTTCTCTTAATAATTTGTTAAATTTTACACCAAATAATTGGTTAGCTAATCGTAACCCAGTTATCGTTAACTTTATTGAAGTTCTCACCCATAATAATGAAAGTAGTAATAACGATTCTACTTTAAAAGAAAAGCTTTTCAAAAAAGTAGTCGCGGTTGATGCAATTTATGGATCAAGACATAAAAACTATGTCTCTGAAATAAATCTAACCCTATCAGCAATTAAGTACTCATTGGCACGGTCCAAAATGATTGTCGATATTGACAATCACGTTATTAGTTCTGGAAGTTATGTAAAATTTATTAACTGGTTAGAGTCCCTTGCAATTGAACAAGAACCTATACCCGAAGGACTTTTATTTCTAGCCTTCGATAACGAACAAAGGGGCCAATATAATTATCTTGATCGAGGGTATAATACTGTAATTTATCATACAGTCACAAGTTTTGTTGCATTTAATATAGATAAAAAAAATTTGGCTCAATTTACAACAAATCCGTGGCGTTATAATTTATTAAATGACTTTCAATATAAAGAATTATATTATCTTACACCAGAAATGAGAACAGAATGTGAATCGGAATTAAATGCATATTTGTTGCCAATTTTAAATGAACTTATTAATGAAAAAAGAAACGAATCGAATACAATTGACACAATAATAAAAAATCAAAAAGGCATTGGCGGTCACTCAAAATGGTGTAAAAAGTGTAATACAACAAACATCGATAATAGAAAACGCACTTGTCCTAACTGCAATGAAAAGTTGGATACACTAGCTGCATTACGAGCAGAATCAACTAATGAGTCTGCTCAAATTAGTAATACGACCTCCCAATTAAAACCTATCATAATAAAATCTAATACCTTTACTCACGAACAAAAAAATTTACCCTTTGAACGTATTAGCATTACACAAAAACTTGAACCCGATCAAAATGTCGTTGTTCCAGAAATGTATGTGCCGGACCCATTAGGACTAAACCCTAATTCGATAAACAATGTTAAAAAAGTTTTAGAGCACATACAAAACATCGCAAAAATAAACAACAATGGGCGAAAATGGTTACCTGTTATTTGTGATAGAGTTCCTTATAATCTTGCTCAAAAAATAAAAAAGAATTTTCCTTGGTTAATCCTAATTCCTGGAGCCCTACAAGAAGAAATGAACATGCTTAAAGCATTTGTAGAATTAAATTGGTTTTTATTATTGTCATATTGTTATTATTTTTTTTATATTCTCTCTAATCTAAATATTCTCATTTAGGGCTATTGATATCAAACAATTTGCTATTCGTCAAGGATATAGAACAGAAAATCAGCTCGGGTTTTTTAAAAAATGTACAGACCATCATAAATCGTGGGACTCAATTTGCGATATATACAGACATGCTATGACGTGTGAATTGCTATGGCCATATGTGGTTGAAGCTGAAAACCCCTCGGTCAACGACTATTTGGATTGGGCAAAAAAACAAGATGATTGCATCTATAAATTAAAATTTGAGCAGGTAAAACTTTAATTCAAATTACAGAATTATTGTAATTTAAAAATTCATAACTAAATAATTAAATAATATTATAGACGTTTGTCTATCTTCAGGCAATAGTCAACTTTCGTACAGGAGTCAGGAATAACAGACCATCATTAAGAAATGCAGCTAGACGTATATTTGCTCCAATTTGGTCCGGTCGTAGACACCCTATATATCGCTATATTGAGGTTGATTATGAAGGGCAATTATTACGATTACATCCTGAAATCAGAAAGATTGTAGAATTATACTCTGTTATTTCACGGTCAGGCTATTGTAATCAACATCAAGGCCTTGATGCTATTCTTGAGGAAATTAATAAATATTTAAAGGCCTTAATTCCGCCCGTACCCTCACAGAGACATTGGAATATAGCAGCTCGAAACTGCACAAAATTTATAAAGGTTAGTAAATTTATTTTTGAGAAATTAAACCCAAAATTTTATACATAAATACTTATCATAAACAATAAATTAGCTGCGTTACATGTTATTTGACATGATTGGACATACAGAAAGTGAATCTTCAGGAGGCCGGACGCGTCCAGACTATACTTCAGAATCACAGCGATTTAGAGTTCAGTTGAGGAAAACCAGATTTTTAAATCCTCAAAATGATAATCGCAGATTTGAGAGTCTTGAAGGGGAATATTTGCTTAGTGAACAATTAAAAAAGTTTAGCGATTTGGCATGTGAAAGGCGAATAGCATTTATTAAGGAAACCTTTGAAAATAACAAGCCAAGCTTACCACAGCCAATACCTGTTACTGAACAAGAGGAAGAGGCAGCTATGAGTGAAGAAAAGATATCAAAAGCAGAACTTTTGGCAACTATAAATTCACTACTAGCTTCTATTAATATTTCAGATCGCTCTAAGTATCGTGGTTTACAGCAGAAAAATTGTAATCAATTGCGAGAGATCTTACAAAGTATTAGAAACCTGCAAGATAATCAGGATGGACCTGAGGATGAATCAGAATCAGAAACAGAAAATTAAATAAGTTAACTATTTTAATAAATAATGATACCGATTGAAATTTCGTGCTCTATTTCAAAAGTGCACTTTGTCCATATGTTGTAAAAAACAGTCATGGATCTAATTCGTGATCATGTAGCCAACCTTAAAATTTCAATTGATACTGTAAGATCGTTCGTTTTAGTGTCCTCGAATCCTGTGATGTAATTAGGTGCTGAGAATATTGTTTCTGACGATACAAAGCTTATTCAAAACACCGCACAGCCTGATCAGACTAACAATTTCATCACCTTATACCTAATGATTTCAACATGTAATAAGAGCACCCGGCTAATACTGTAATAAAAAGAGTAATAAATATTTCTATTATTTAATTTAAAAAAAAAAAAATCGAAAACTTATCTTTTGTACAGTACAGTTCTGCATTGTAAAGCTTAAAAATAAGGTTAGCGATGATTGGATCAATTGCATGTGATCGAAAATTTTCTAGAACATTTCAAAATGAGGATCATCCCTAATTTAGAAATACCAAATATGGAAATTTCCTGGACTATATTGGCTTGAGCTTGGTATAGTTATTTGATCTGACACAGTTGAAGTATCATGCAACTTATAATTACAGATCACATTATTATGACCCTCCAAATCGCAATAGTGAGTCTTTCTTTTTCCTTTAGTTATGTTGAAATTGGAATTAACATAATCATTTTGATTTTCTTGTGCAAACATATTAACTAACTAGTATACTAAGTAGTATGTCGAAGTTTAATCACCCGTATTTTGATTATTAAACAATATTGTTATACAAGATTTAATTTTATTAACCAATAAAATTCACAAAGATCACAAACCGATTTACAAAAAATTAACCAATTATGATGAAAGCTTGCTATGCTATATTAATCCAATTCTTATTTTTAAATTTATTTATAATTTAAAAAAAAATATGAATATTTTATTACTTATACTGCTTATGTATTGACAAGTTTACTAGTATTAATTATACTTTGTTATTTTTAAATCTACTTTATTATTTTTATATTTCTAAAAAATTAAAACATATAATTTAAAAAAAATATATATAAGAAACAAATATTAAATTATACAATACAAAAACATAAATATCAATTAATATTAATATGAGAAAACTAATACTTTTTTTGGCAGACTTGAGGCTTCTGGTTTTGCAGAAGAAATTAGTTATAAATTTCTTTAAACTGCTTTTAAAAAGTATTAATGATCTTAATATATTATAACTATATATAAGGTGATCATACCTAATTCCGTGAATTTTTTTTTGTCACATATAAAAGTTCGTCAAAAGATTGTATTTATTTGTAACATTTAATATAAAAAATAAACAATCAATTTATTGTTTAACTATAAAATTTTTTTATACATTATATACTAAAAAATTTTTTAAACAATAAAAGTTACAACCCGTATTATTTATAAGAATTTTAAAGCCACAGGCCTAATTCCGTGAATACATAATGAACTTGATTTTTTATTTGATAAATCGATTAAAGTTCATTAGTAAAACAGGTTCGTGGTATTAAGTTACACATATTTTAAAATTTTTATAAAATTTGACCGATATTCTAAATATATCTAATCATTTGAATATCGGTCAAAAATTTTATAAAAAAAAAATTTTTTTTTATTAGAATTAAATAAATAATCCAACTAAAAAAGGTTTATTTACATTTCACAAAAATTTTAGATTACGAAAAATTCCTTATGATAAACAAATATTTAAATATATGATAGTCGATTTATTTTAAAAAAAATCCAGTTTATTATATAGAGTTTAATCGTATTTAATAATGCGATTTTTTAATTTTATAAAAAAATCGATTTTATTTATTTATTTTTACAGGTCGAAGTGCTATTTAAAAACAAGATATTAAAAGGTATTTGAAAAATATATTGTCCTTCAACAATATATTTACTTTTGCATTATTTTTTACTCTGTTTTTTCGCCTTATTAAGAATCCGCTGTTCTTTTCTTACTTTTGCATCTTCAATCTTTCTTCGTTTCAAGTTTTCTTTTTCTTCTAGTTCTTTAATAATTGATTCAGCAGTTACAAGAGTTCCAAATTTGAATGTCTTGGGTCGGGCTTGGGGTTTTTTCTCAACAGGTTGTTGCTGTGGTTGTGGATACTTCATAATCGAAGCCAAAGAAGTTGTCCCAGGATGCTCTAATCGTTGAATATATTCGCGCAATTCTTCATTTTCATTTTCAAGCTGTGTAAGTCTATTAATTCTTGTATTTCGTTCATGAGTTGGTTTTGGAGAAGAACTAACTGGTTGAAACGTTGCTAATGAAGGCGTTAAACGTTCAGGGTTAATTACATCAGGATTCAGGGGCCAAATGCCAGTTGCAGCGAATGCATGTCTAATTGCGTTTGGTGTATACGTTTCATGAAATGCTTCACCAAAAACTTGGGCGAATAAATATTTTGTAACTACTCCAAGATTATTATTAATACGATAACGATCTGATGCTTTATCATATTCAGATTTAAGTTTTTTAAAAGGAATCTCGGATGGTTGAAGTATATGAGTAGTATTTGATGGCAATACATAAAGAAGAATATTGTTTTCTTGACAATATTTAATACTAGTTAAATCTATATGGCTAGTAGCTCCATCGAGCATAAGCAAGACAGGGCGAGTAGGGAGAATCGAATTACTAAAGTGCTCTATATACATTCTAAAAATATCTTCGTGCATATATCCGGTTTCAGTAAATGCAGCGACGGTACCCGGTGGAACTGATACGCCTGTTAATAAACCTTCAATTACTCTAACACCTTTGTAAATAAGTAATGGGGGAATATACGTTCCAGCTGCTGAAATAGTAGGGCAAACGGATATATGCTCTTTTGAGTTTCCAGCTGCAGTTTTGTGAACTTGCCGAATGCCTTTTTGAGCTATTACTTTTGCTAACCGTGCAGAGATATTAAACCCGCTTTCATCCATGTTCCAAATTCTGTCAGGTGTAAGACAGTTTTCATTAATAAGTTTTTCAAGTGTTGCAAAATGATTTTGAATAACAATCGGATTGGCTTTAGCGGCTCGTGCTTTAGTAAGCTCTTGAGGTACACGAAATGAAATTTGTGGATGATCGCGCATAAATCGTTTCCACCATTTGTTACTAGGCCCATTTTTAGTTAAATTTTTTTTATTTTTTGTAGCAAGCATTTGAACAACCATTGTATTAACGGCCTCTTTAGTTAGTCCAAACCCTAGACTTTGCATATTTAAACAATACCCTACTAACTCATTTTCTTCTTCAGCTGTAAGTAATGTAGGAGAACCTGGGCGTTTTGGTGCACCTTTAGCTATAGCATCACGTAGTGTTTGGCCGGCAACCCCAAATTTCAAAGCAACTTGACGAATACTTAAGGGTGGAGCTGAACTAGTTTTTTTTTGTGTTTCAAGAAAATTTAAGGCCGCTTGGATAGAAGTTTGACGGGAGTTTGTATCCTTTTTTGTTAATTTTTTTGTCGATATTACTTGATTCATATTATATTCGTGCAGGTACAAGCAAAATAAAACTTGTGTTGTAAACACAACAAAAAACACAAAAAACAATAAAAACAAGAAAAAATTTTTAAGGGATTTAAATTTGTACACGATCGCGTTGACTGGCTGATCCGAGTAAACTTTAATTTAATATAAAATTGTATGGTAAATTGAAGAAAATTTTCGATAAAGGTTTTATAAAGAATCTCAAATAAAAAACGCATGTTTTTCAGGCTTAATATCTTTTGCGAGTTCCATTACTACTTAAAATAAAAAAAAATAAAAAGCTATAAAATTCTATTTTATTTTTTTTTATCAGTTTTGTCAAAATTTTAATGTAATAAAAGTTTAGTTTTTTAAATATTGCGAAACAATAATTTGAAAATAAAGGTAAAATCGATTTGTGAGAAAAAAAATTTGTTCGTTAATAGTCTTATGAATATATATATATGGAATGTAACAAACTTTAATATGTATGTTACAAATATTTAACTAACAATAAGGCTATAAAAGGTTAGAATATGTTATTCACGGAATTAGGGACGATTCACGGAATTAGGTATGATCACCTTAAGAACTAAATTATTTTGGGTTCTAAAATCTGAAATTAAAATTTGAAAATAGAATTGTTTTTGATCTATTTTACTTGAAAGACAAAATTATTTGATATTTTTTTGAATAGATAAAATTATAAGAAGCATATTTATATAAATTTTATTTGTTCTACCTTATAAAAAATTTTAATTTTCTTTAATAAAGATAAAATAGATCTTTTTCAAAAATCAATTTTGGTGGCATTACTAATTATAACTAATATTTTTTTTTTAGCAAACTCAAGATCATCTATTTATCCTAATTGAGAATTTGTTATAAATCTTCCTTAAACTGTTTAAAAAAAATATTAAGGAGAGTAACAAAAATCAGGTGATTTTTTAGGGGGGGAGGAGGTAAAAAAAAGTGAAATTATATATAAGAAACCTGACTATTTATATATTAAAGGAGAGGGAGGGGGGTAGGCCTTTGATAAAAAATAATCAGGTAATTAATGACACTGCCCTAATTGGACAAAGCATAGTGATGGACATTTAATGTTTATATATGATAATAAAAAAGTTATATTTTTAATGCAGTTGGATCTAAAAAAAATTACTTTTTTGATTTTTTTTATATCAATTATATAAAATTAGATTATAACCACTATTTGGAAATTTTTTGTTCACTTTATACATATTGCAAGATTTGAATTAAAAAAAAATTATTGATAAAAAAAATTAACAAACAAAAATAGTAGACCCCCATTAAATTATTATATGGACTGGAAAAAAACTCTTGATCCATATACCTTAGAAAATCTTTTATTGCTAAGTTTCAAAACATTCACAAATTAAACAATAGTCTCTACACATATAGTACAAAAATTTATTTTAGTAGAAATTTAGTAACTGTATTTTTGTAATAACTTTTTTGATACTTTTATTATTAAAATTTACATCTAGTTGGATGTAATAATAATATATCTAAACTTACAATATTTTTGATTTAGAGTGATTTTTTAATACAACTTTTGAGCAATTAAAAATCGACAAAGTGGTTTTTATTCTGACTTTTGAGCAATCAAAATCAATGCAATTAATCGAAGTGGTTCTGATTACTGGTAGTAATATTTTTTATCTATAATTCCTAGATATGAAATATGAATTTATATTATAATAGCTAGAATCAAATTTATGTCTTTATTTCTTTTTTATAGTATATTAGGGCTATCATATTTATGATGATAATGTGCTATTTTTTAAAATTATTTATTAATTGATGTATTTAAAAATTAATTTATAATATATCTAAACTTACAATATTTTGATTTAGGGTAGATTTTTTAATGACTTTTGAGCGATTAAAATCAACAAAATGGTTTTTATTACAACTTTTAAGTGATCAAAATTGATACAATTAATCGAAGTAGTTCTTATTACTAGTAGTAATATTTTTTATCTATAATTCCTAAATATGAAAATATGAATTGTATTTAAGAAATTAATTTATTAAAATTGTATAATTGTTTATTTTAAAAAAATAAATTTACAATGGTTTTTTTTTTTTTGAGGCAACCCGATGCTTTTTAATATAACAAATTCTTTCTAAATACAAAACTAACTTCGTTCATATAAAGTGTAGTTTAGCACATTAAAAATTTAAATTTTAGAATATTTTTGCTCCGGCCTCACAATGCTATGCATTAAACTAGTATTTACATGCTTTTAATTGCTTATCTAATGTTCTGAAGTATTTTTATATCCAATATTTGAGATATATAAGGTGTTATGAACTCCATAATATGTTATGAATAGGGTTCACATGGGCTTAGTCATTTGCTACCAGGTAATAGTCAAAGAAGTTGTGGGTCCATATCTTTTTTTTTGATATGATTTCTATGAATCATGAAATTATATCAAATATGTTATGAAGACTAGTGTTTTTGGATAGACCAAAGGAATCAGTAATATTCTTCTATGAATCATGAAATTAATTGAGAATATTTAGCATTGAAAGTATAAAATATAGTTATATAAAGTATCGGGAGAACTTTATATACCTTCGTATTCACTGAGTTGATTGTCTTATTTAGTATTTTTATACTAACACTCCTTTATTTTTTATTTTTTTTTTACAGTATTTTATAGCCAAAATAAAAACAAGAATAATGACAAATCAATATCGGCTTCTATCACTATACCAATACTGCAATATTGATTTTAGACGTGTCACTATAGTTGTCACTATTCGAAAACTCAACCATACTTAAACCCGATTTACTCAAAATAGTTTATACCTGATATATGTGGTTAAAATAAATACGTACGTACGCACATGAAACCATATCCATATGCTTGTTAAGTATTTGTTCATTATCATCATTATCATTATTATCATTACTAATAAATGTTAATGTTGATTAATGAAAATTATAATTTTAATGCACTATTATGCAAATACATTCGTTTAACATGAATTTTCCTGTTATCTTTGATATTTTACGATGACGTGATCTCCCGGTATATTGGTTAATTTATTGTTTTTTTATAAACCAGCCGTGATACCGTAATTTGCGGCAAATAGAACCCCCGGGTCTCTTACATTCCTAGGGGCAAAATCTTGATTAGTACCCGGTGGGTACTTTGTCAGATGGAGGGTATTTTATGTAGGGGAGTTTATTTAAGAGTATACTTTAAATATAATAAGATTGATCAATAACTCAATAGGATTATACGAAAGTTAAAATATATATATATGCCCGGGTCTTTTACAATTAGGTCTATTATACACACTTGATTAATCCCAGGTGCAAATCGTGGGGGTATACTAACAAGGAGGTAATATTGGCCGCAAATTATTACCGATAGGTTTCTGTCAAAGAAAAAAGTACCAATCGTTTACGGTATTAATATCTGTTATCATATTATACACTTAAAATTAAAATCGTTTGTATTAATAAAAATAATGTTTATTCTGCTACTAAACGATTATAAAAAATATATTATATAAAACTTCATGAATTAAATTAATAGACATTATTTAAAAAAACCACCGATATCCCCACCACTTTTATTCATTAGTTTCATCGCCATAGATGCAGCGCCTGATAAAACTTCCTCTATTATAAATAAAAAATATTAGATGTTTGTTTACTACAGTGACAAAGATTATGATTTTTTGGAAACTTAAAATTACCTTTTCCACCACCACCATCACCACCACTACCCTGTTTTTTTTGCCAAAGTTTCATAGCTTCACTCATTGCCAATGAGAGAAGTTCAGATTTATCATATTTTTCTCCACTACATATTTTTTTTAACGCTTCGAAAGCCGCAGCGTGGCCAAGTTCTTCACCAGAATGCTCTGTTACATCATCCTATAATTTCCGAATTTTAATTATAAGTCAAACAAAAAAAAAAATTAACTACCGAAAAATAAATATATATTATTAAACGAACCGATTCATAAATCTTTTTATGACTGTTAAGAACTTTCTCATGATCAATTTCTGTTTCATGCTCTCCAGTAGATGTTAACTTTTCATGTGCCTGCTCTGCAATTTTTTGGTATTTCTCTTATTTGAGAACAACATATTAATAATATTATTTATTTTAATTATTTGACCATTTTATAAAACTTAAAAAATTACCGGCATCTTCATCAGAATGACCATGCTCTTGAGGAAATGAAAATTTGCCATTATCCGACATATATTCTTTAGCGTAATTTTTAGCGTAACTCTTAAGCACTTGCAATTGGATAAATCATTTTAATTAACGCTCAATAATATTTTATATTTAAAAAAAATTACTACTCACCTATCCGCCGATTTATGGACGATTCATATTATAAAAAATTGATTTTAATTAGCGTATAATAAACTGCATAAATTATTAATAATGAACTTGTTCACTAGAACGATTGTCTTTAATGCGTCTTGATAATCTATATACTTTACACATAACTACCATTCTTAAAAAAAAGTGAAATAAAACTTACTATCCATCTTGCTAAAATTCTTAATCAATAACAGTCCTAAAAACAGAAAATATAGAACTAAAGAAAATCAACGAAATATCAATTTTGTTTTACTTATATAGCTGTAAAAAAAGAAATTACCTAATATAGATATAGTGGCGAGACGAAAATCTCTCTATATATGTAAACTTTGTATTTCACCGTTGTCATTGAAAAAATTAAAATCGAAATTGCTCCTAGAATTCTAGAAAAAAAAATTGGCGAATTGTCCTAATCAAGTTATATAATACACTAAATGGCGCTAGTGCTTATTCTTAACGTTAAGTGGATTTGGAATTTCCTAGTTAAATTAGGGTGACGAGTATTCATATAATAAAAGTCATCCTAAAATGGTTTTATGTAAATATTCCGAATCCATTTACATCGATATTTGGTATAAAAGAATTCATGTGATTGGCTAATTGACGCTATCCGATTTGTTTTTTTGAGTCGACCATAGGCCTCTAGAGTGGTAACTCAACTAAGTAAATCAAAATTATGTCAGCAATACTAGTAATTTTACTATGATCAGATTTTAATCAGCGAATTTAAAATAATCGATTAAATATCATATGGGCGCTTAGCAATAGAAAAGGCGGATACTCGAATATATCTAATTTTGAGATAATTGAGTTTAATCGTTTGTTTTGATTTTCGGACTGATCCGGATTAATCAAAATTTCACGATTTTGATTGGTTAAAAATAACATGTGAATAACGGGTATTTTCGTGATGCTAGGAAGCCTCGTGCAATTTTTCTTCTACATTATCTTGACTTTTTATTATGCAAATCGATCTTCATTTATAATAGAAAAATGTTTACCACGTCGAAATATACCCGAATCTAATAAAAACTCATTTTTCGTTTTTGGGGTAGTTTCCGCCCTTTCTATTGCGAAGCGCCCATTAATTAATAAGCAACGCACAAATTCTAAAAGAACCCGCCTTGATATTGCACTTATTTTTCTAATTTCTTTTAATTGAAAACTCTTCACCGAAGTCATCTCTAAAAAGTTACGCTCGATTTTTTGCAAAAATTCTATTAAAGTTTCGACTTGTACGTTTAAATTCTAATTTTTTTTTTTACGTTTTATAAGACGAACATTAAAATTTATATGTTAGTAGAAAATCCGAAAGCGTAACTTTATTCTCCAATATTTAATAAGTTACTTGTGAAAATTTCAAAGTAATTCATTGGGTTTTCATTAAGTTGCGTTGTTTTAAAGTAATCAATTTTAATAAATTGATATCGATATATCGATATCAGATATATGGGATCTTTGCCTTGAAAATGACCTTACGGGACTATGTAGATCTTATGGATAGAAATTAATGTTTCTAGCCATCTAATAATCCAATTCAAATAAACTTTTTTTTATTTTGTAAAACTCACTAAGCTTTACAAAATAAAAAAAAGTTTATAATTTTTATTTATAAGATCTACATAGTCCCGTAAGGTCATTTTCAAGGCAAAGACCCCATATAATTAAAATTGATTTTTGTATAACGTGAAAAATTTACCACCCTAATAGGCCTCCGTATGGGCCAGGGCTACCCACGGGCACCCTAAGGGTAGTACCACTAGGGCCGGGCTTGGGCAAGCCCTAGGGCAGGGTAGGGCTAAAATCGCAGGCCCTTTATTATATGGGTAGGGCTTGGGTACCAGCACTACCCGGCCCAGGTAGCCCGTTATACATGCACATGACTATCCACAGGTCCATATTTTACGGTAAGTTTTAATTGGTACCCGGATACTTCTACCCTATATTGAACAATATATTTTACTATATCTACTGTACTTATATACCCTGGATATAAGTCATGAACTGGCGTTTCAAACTGGCAGAGGGTACACCGCATGGGGTACACAGGTCCGTAGTTTACGGTATATTGATCGATAATCGTTTTTTTTTTTTTTTTTAATAAAACTTCTAAAAATAAATCCTTTTATAGTTAAAATATGTAATTTAAACCTATATTAGTCACATAAACGTATTATAAATCGGGGTAACATTTTAAGTAGTTTCAATTCACAATCCGATTAATTCGGATCAATCCGATAATTCAGATTAAATGCGGATATCCGTATCCGTCAATTTACTGCTGATTTCAAAATTAGTGGGACACGTGAGAAAATTTTTGTTGATTTGCAGTAAATTTTCGGTAAGGCCGCTCCAATTTAAATCTATGTTTAACATAACCCCCCCTCTAGATTGAGCAAATTATGGGGGGGAGTAAAACAACATATATATATATATATAACTTTTAGATTCAAATTTCATTTTTCATATTACTAAAATGAACCCATACAGAAAGATCACCAAAATTAGAGTAGCTGCATGATACAGTCATGCTAAACCTTGGAACATTATATAAGTTAGTTAGAATTAATTAGTAAAATTTTATGAATCATGATTTTATAGAATTTTATTAATAAAATTTTATAAAATCTTATTATACACAAATTTTTATTAATTAATTCTAACTTTATGCACTAA
>QKWP01001546.1:72216-122051 GCA_003550325.1 Gigaspora rosea
ATTTTTAAATTTTTTTTATCAATTTTTATTTTAATTTTTTTTTCTTATTATTTTTTTAATTTTTTTTTAAATTATTTTTAATTCGATTTTATTTATATTTATTTTAAATTTTTTTTTATATTTAATTCGATTTTTTTTAATTATTTTTAATAATAATTCTCCTGGCAATAGAAACCGAAAAGTTTTCAGGATTCGGATAAATTTCGACACTAGTCATATTTTACAACTACCGATGGTAGCAGAATTTTATTTAGTTATTTTACGTTTTTTTTTATTAATTATTAATTTTTTTTTATTGATTTTTTTTAGATTATAATCATGTTATACAAGATCAGTATATCGGTAAATTAAATTGTTTTTTTGTTTTTTTTTTTACAGTATCTAATTTTTTTTTTAATTTTTGGGTTCTCGTCGTTGGAGTTGTTCACTTCAGTTCTTCTTTTGTCATTAGAGTCATCTATTTCGGTGCTTGTTCCTTGTTGATGGGGTCGCTGCTTTTTGTTGCTTGTCATGTTATTATTTGCGTCATTTGCCATTGGGTGTCGTCGCCTTGGTATTGTAGTTAGGTGTCGTCGTCTTGGTGTTATTGCTGTGGAGCTGTAATTTCAGTGTTGTGGATTTTGTTGCTTGCTGTATGCTTTGCTACTTGCTTGCCATTTGCTTCACGTTCTTGTTGGTTTGTGTTTCTTGTTTGCTGTGTTATAGTGTTATTTTGGCACAGTACGATTTCGTTGATCCATGTTAGCATTGTTTCGCCGTTGGTCTGGTGGTATATGAAGTCTTTTGAGCCAAGGTAGAGTTAGCATGAGTTTAGGGATAGAGTATTTTTAGGTAAGTAATAGTTAGAGCGGTTTTGTGCTTTCTTGTATTTCTGACTTGTGAACTGTTTTTAATGCATCTTTTTTTTCTAGGTTGTTAAGGACGTTTTGAATTTTCTTGGGCAATAATTTCTTTGTTCCGGTTAATAGGTGTATTTGTACTATTGTCAATGAATTTAGTTGTTAGTATTAGAGTTAATTACAATTATTTAAATTGAATAGATTAGAGTAGTTTAGTTTTGATTAAGCAGTATTAATTGTTGATGCTATAATATAATTATTGTATAATTTGTCATATAAGCTTAATAAATTTTTTTTATATATATTTAATGCTACAAATTGTTATTGTTACGTATATAGTAAAATAAATTAAATAATTTAAATAATGTAATATGTACAGTATGTCCGTTATGCCGATATGTATATGACTATTTATATTGGGTACATGATGTATTACAGAATTTATATATGCGATATATATACGGCATGTGTATGGCATGTGTACTATATGTGTACTATATGTGTCCAACATGTGTCCGATATGCGATATTAGTCAGGCACATATTGGGTATGTGTATAAATATATCCTACACATATCGGTAACATATCATATATATATAGTATACATATCAGGTACCCGATATTATACCGATGTGCATCGGTTTGACCTGTGCTGGTGCCATAGGTGAGTTCGATTGTAGCTAAAGGGTTAAGGTTAGGATAGCACGGGGTTTGTATAAGAGTTTAGATAGGTTAGGATTAGGGTAGTATGGGATTAGTGTAATAGCTAGAAGGATTAGGGTAATGCGAAATTAATGTAAAATAATGTTATGTTAATTTAAAAAAATGGGTTATAATAAAAAAATAATTTTATAAATAAAATAATTTAAAATAAATAAAATAAGCTAGATAGGTTAGGGTTAGGTAGCGTGGGATTAGTGTAAGAGCTATAAGGGTTAGGGTATTGCAGAATTAATATAAAATAATGTGGGATTAAAAAAATAATAAAATAGAAATAATTTAAAATAAATTAAAAAAAATAAATTAAAAAAAAATAAAAAAAAGCAAGAAAAAAAATAAATAATAAACCTACTTGGTTGTTCTCTCATACATGCTTATTTCAGTTTATGATGAAATGATTCAAGAATCAAATCAATATTTTTTATATTAATTTTCAACTAATGAACAAGGGTGTAATTTCGAAGTTTGGTTTAAATTAAGTTTAATTCGAACCAAAATTTGAAATTACACCCTTGTGTGCTATTCCACAAAATAATTCCCAAGTTCCTATTAGTCGAAAATTAATGTAAAAAATATTGATTTGATTCTTGAATCGTTTCATCATAAACTGAAATAAGCATGTATGAGAGAACAGCCAAGTAGGTGCAGTCAACCCTCCATAAATGCAACTCATAGGGACAAGCCTACAAAGTGCATTTAGAGAGATTTGTATTTAGAGAGAGCCAATTAAATTGCAGCTGTAAAAATTAGATCATTAAGTGTGTGTAACTTCTACCAAAACTATATAACCTATTTTAAATACTAAAATTTGATTGGCTACGTGCATTTAGGGAGGTTAGTGTAATATAAAATATTATTCAAGAGAACGTGCATTTACAGAATATAGAACGTGCATTTAGCACTAATAACATTTTATGGAATAGAAAAAAGCGTGCATTTAGAGAGGTATTGTATTTATGGAGGTTGCATTTATGGAGGTCTGACTGTATATTATTTTTTTATTTTTTTATTTTTTGTAATTCATAATTTATTTTTTATATTTTTTATTTTTTTTTTTATTTAAATTATTTATTTTATTTTTTTTGATTCGTTTTTTTTTTATTTTTTTTTTTTTAAATTATTTTTTTTTATTTTTTTAATTTTTTTAAATTAATTTATTTCGTTTTTTACTTTATTTTTATTTTTATTTATTTTTTTTTAATTCGTTTTAGTTTTCTTTAAATTATTTTTATTTCAATTTTTTTAATCCCAATTTACATTAATTCTACATACCCTAATCTTTCTTATTTTTTAAGAAGTTTTTTTTATAATTATTTTATTTATTTTAAATGTTTTTAATCCCACATTATTTTATATTACCCTAATCCTTCTACTAATCCCACACAACCCTAACCTTTATCTATCTACTAGTAACTTATTTTTTTATTTTAAATTATGTATTTTATTTGTTTTAAGTGTAACATTGAACGCTAACACTTGCCCGCGCCGCTAGCGCTTAAGAACTAATGTAAAAATACAGTATAACACTTGTTAGGTGAGGTGCAGTTAAATGATTTTATTAAAACTTTGAAAAATTTACAAATTAACCATAAAAATAACCAACAGTTTCATTGTCTGAATTATAATTAAAATCACGATTATACAGTAAATTTTTTGGAAAATTATAATTTTTAACAATCCCTCCATATTTTTCTATGTAAAGATCTTTTTCATTTAAAATTTTGTACAAATTACGATGAACTATTCGAATTACATCTTTAGAAAAAAATTTTGTATAATTAACTACTTTTAATTTTTTATAAATTGAATCTTGAAGTTGACGGATAGAGTTAAATAAAGCCTCTTTTTTCTTGATAGCACAATTCGAACATAATTTGATTTCTGCACCATCAACAATTGAAGAATCTACTAAAGGTTCTAGTTCATCAACTAGATATTCACAAAAATCATAATTTGCTCTTGTTTTAAAAATTGGTGTAGATTTGTAAAAGTTCCAATGATCAAGACAATAATCTTGTAAAACATCCAGCTTGAAATTGATTTTCTCAATTGAAGTTTGTAAAATACCAAAATCTTGTCGACACTTTGTACATAATCGATAGACATTTTTTAAAAAAATAGAATGATAAGTTTTGTATTTCTTTGATCGAGGGTTTGGAGGATCAAGTTGAATCAAATCACAAAGGTTTCTCCAAAAATCATAAGATTCAACGATTCGTTTTCACAATTTACAAACCAAAGAAACGAAAAAGAAAGTAAAAGGATCATCAATATAATTTAAAACCAAAGTTAAAAAATGAACATTTTTAACTTCATTTGCACTTTTGATCATTTTATATTCAACAGATGTTTTTAGTTTTTTCTTTGGGAAGTCATGTTGTTTGATGAGTTTTTGTTTTTGATGTGAATTCATTAGGGCAGTGTCATTAATCACCTGATTATTTTTTATCAGAGGCCTACCCCCTCCCTCTTCCTCAATATATAAATAGTCAGGTTCTTATATATAATTTCAACTTTTTTTACCCCCCTCCCCCCAAAAAATCACCTGATTTTTGTTACTCCCCTTATGTAAAAAGAAATATTTTCCAAGATTTTGGATTTTCATAAAATAAGAGAGTTATATAAATATATTGTTTTGCTGATCACGGAAATACTCAAATAACTCCACTCTTTTGATCGATTTGATATTGAATTTCGATTTGTAATTCATTTTATAACAGAAATACTTACCTGATTTGTAAATCAATAATTTACAAATTTATAAATGTTTATCATTTTAAAATTATATAATTTATGAATTCGTATCTTTAAAATGTTTATATAATTTATGAATTTGTAAATTTATAATGATTTTTATTTGAAGAATATTATAAATATAATCTGATTGAAATATAAATATTAAAAATGATGGAGAATTATTTTAATATCATTCCATTAGAAATTTTTTTCAAAATTATTAAATTTCTAAATTTCGAAAGTGGATGGGGACTTAAAAGTTTTGCACTTGTAAACAAAAATTTTTATGAAATCATTAAATTGAATACATTAAGTATTTCAATAGTGACACAAAAAGAAATGTTTGATACAAAATTTTTATATAGAAACAAAGAAGAATTAATTGAAATTAAAAGCCTTTTTTTAGATATTCAATATATAATACTATTTGAACAATTTAAAACATTTCATTTAACTATAAAAAAATTTGAATATGAAAATTCTAATGAAAGAAAAATACGAAAGTATCTTATTCTGAAAAATATATTATATAAATCAAAAATTTATCATTTTTTTTACAATAATGCCGTGAATAGAAATGATTATATTTTAGATTTACAATCTAACAAATTTTATTCTGCTTCTTTATTTTTAGAAAAAAAAATTGGTAAATTTTGGGCAAGTTGTGGTGATGATGATTGTATTCGAGGAGGAAATGGAAAATATTTTTTATTTAACCAATTTTTTTTTAATATTTTAATGGAAGAAAAATTAATTGAAAATTCTAATTTGTAAATTTATCTTCAAATATAAATAAGAGAACTCATCTAAAAATATAAATAAAATGATCTCTATTATAAAATTGCATCCTGTTTTATTTAATGAAAAAAATTGTATCAACTATTTAATCGATAAAGAAATAATTAAAAAAGTAACAAACTGCCAGCATTGTAATTCGGAAACTCGATTCTACAAAAAGCTTTGGATTTGCAGAAGAACAAATTGCAATAAATCTGTTTCTGTATTTAAAGATATATTCTTCTCAAAGGCAAATTTGAACTGTTCAACAATTTTATTAATCGGTTATTTTTGGTTAAACAAGATTAAATTAATACAAATTACAGAAATTACTGGACTTACACTGTTAACCTTAATTAGATTTATTAAAAAATTTAGAAAAATGTTTATTGATAGTTTAACTTCTGATGATAAAATCATTGGTGGCAAAAAAATTATTGTTGAAATTGATGAGTCATGGTTTGACCGTTTCTGGATTGTAGGCGGTATTGAAAGAACTGTAGAAAAGAAATGTTTTTTTGTAGTTGTTGATAATAGAGATACAGAAACATTAACCAGAATTATCAAACAACATGTAAAAATCGGTTCTACAATTTACACTGATTCATGGACATCTTATCAAAATCTTGAACAATATGGATACAAACATAAACACGTGGTTCATGCGAAAGAAAACCAACAATTGAGATTAATGAAAATTCATACAAATCATATCAAACGAACTTGGAGAACTCTTAAAGCATTTATTCCAAAAACTAAAAGAAGAAAACACCTAATTGGACCATATTTAAAAGAATATATTGCAAGAAAATTATACAAAGGAGAAGAATAGGCAAAATTTATTGAATTTTTAAAAAATTATTAAATTTGGTAAAACATCTATAATTTGGAATAAACAAAATCATTCAACAAAAAAATTGAATGAATATCGACTAGTTAAAATTAATAATAATTTTTAAATTGTTGACTCAGAGAAATTAAATTTTTATAAATACAAAGAAATGGTGACAAAATTTGTAAAAACAAATGGCTCAATCAAATTGGCAAAATAAATTTGAAAACTTTGAAATCATTACTTCTTGGAAAAAATACAAAAATTCAAATAAACCAAGATTTAAATTAAATGAATTTCGAGTAGTGTTTTGACCCGGGTGGGTGTCACCCGGGTCACCCGCGGGTGGGTGGGTGACCCGGGTCAAGTTGCAACAGCCTGGGTGAGAACGGGTGGGTCAACCCGCGGGTGACCCGTGGGTTGACACACGGGTGACCCGTGGTAAACCCACGGGTCACCCACGGGCAGACAAATTAATGCAAATTTGTGAAGTCGACAGAATCAAATTCGAAAAATATTTAATAGTAAATTATTTAAAGGAAATCATAATGCAGTACAGAATTTTAATAAACAGTATTATAGCAGATAGTATTACTGCATCACAGCATTACGGCATTACGGCTTTATAGCATTACGACTTTACGGCATTACGGCATTACGGCATTATGGCTTTACGGCTTTACGGCTCACAGCAATTACGGCAAAAAATACGGCAATGCCGTAAACGTATTACTGTAATTTGTAAAATTAATTCTACCACCAACTATAGGTTACCCACCTGGTCAAATCACTAACCACCTGTGATTTTTTTTAATTGACCCAGGTGACCCGACGGGTCACCCGTCGGGTCACCTGTCGGGTGACCCGGGTGGTGCCTTTTTTTGGACTGACCCGTTTCCACCCGGGTGGCACATTGTCCACCCGTCGGGTGACCCGGGTGAAGATTTTTTAGACGGGTCAATTCACTAATTTCGAGTTGTCAAAATTAATTTTAAATTATGTCTTGAAGTCAAAACACAAAAACCTAAAATCACGTTTTTAACAGATTTAAAACATTATAATTTGGTTCAGAATTATACTTGGTCTCATTATGAAAATAGTGGATATATTCAAACTACAATTAAAAACAAAAATAAATGGAAAAATATTAAAGTTCATAAATTAATTAAACCTGAATAGAAGATGATAGACCATATTAATCGTAACAGTTTAGACAATCGTGAATGTAATTTAAAAAAGACATCACCAAGAGAAAATGCATTAAATTGCAAATTATTTAAAACAAATACTTCGGGATACAATGGAATTCATAAATACAAAAATACTTGGAGATTTCAATGGCAAGAAAATAACAAAATTAAAAACAAATCATTTTATATTACAAAAAAGAAAACATCAGAACAAGCTAAACAGTTAGCAATAGAATTTAAATTAAAACATGATAAAATTACAGGAAATTTAAATAGATATAAAATAAAATATATTTAAAGTTTGATATGAATTAGCCAAATAAAATTTATAAAACTTTTATCCGTTGCCCAAATCTCGCTAACGTGGAAGCTTCGTATCATGAGATTTTTGAACTATTCATCACTCACAAAGAGATTCACAAATAATCCTTACTGCCTTTTAAAGGGAGAAATATTTCGAATCCTAACCCATAAACGAAATATTCCTTATTGCAGCATAAAAATTGATTTTGTATTTCAGAGTTATCTGCCAAAATCTAAACAGTAACCCGAGTTGCATCTCAGTGTTATAAGCCTTAGAAATTATCCGGTAATTTCTTATAGTATGCCCCAAGATGACTATATTGAAATTCTGTTTCTTCTCTCTACTGTAGAAAGAAACATAAATAAAAAGAACATCTGTCAAACGACGAGCAAATGCTTACGCCATCATGCTATGTTTTTAGCTTGATACTACAATTTTCATTTAATAAAGAGATATTTATTAAGGCCAAATTGTATTAAAAACCTTCTGAAACGTTTGACTCTTTCAAGTGAACTCAACTATATGATTAAAAATTCTTTAGTTTGTTATGTGCGTCGCTAGATTTCACTGCCGATGGCCTCTTATGTTCATCATCTAGCTTCTCTGCCAAAGAATTTAAAACCAAATGTGTTTCATTGAACATTCGAAAGAGTGAAAAAATAGAAAATTTCTGACGATCACAGATTTATAGAAACTTTTCATATGCAATATGATAATCATAACTATTCTATTTTAAATTCTGTATAAATAAAATTTAAATGTAAATTTTTTTCAATTTTTATTTTTAATAACAAGGTATATTAAAATTTTATATTATGATTTTTATTAAATTTATTAAATAAATTTTTTATTGTCAGATGAATTTCAAACAAATTATCGCTATTTTTGTTTTTATACTTTTAACTACCGCCGCTATAATTGAAACTAAAAAAACCAAGATGCAAAAAGAAAGGAGTAAATAAAATTGGATTCAATAAAATAAAATAATTTAATTTTATTTGTATTTATTTTATTTACCAAATAAATAAAATTTAAAAGAATTTTTCAATATTTTCAAAGATTTCATTAATCTTTTCTAAGCATTCATACTAAATTAATTTTTGGATTTATTAAATGGCATCTAAATTCAGAGATTCTAAATTTCTTTGTTTAAAATGTGGTTAAATTTAACTTTCGGAATTACCAAAATTTTTATAATTTTACCAAACAACTATAAAAGAAAATGCCAGTATCACATTTATTTTTACAAAAAATAAATTTAAAAAAATTAACTAAAAAACAAAAAAACAAAATGAAATTACAAATGACAACAGCCGAAACTCCAAGCTTTCATTATCTTCTTCTATTTAGAGAAGATTACAGAGAAGAAATTGCTGAACATTTAAAAGCAAGTCCGACAGTTGATGATGTATTTGGATTTGCTTTATTAAATAAATTCACATTGGCTGAATATAGAGTACAGCCAACAAAAATTGATTTAGAAAATGGACAAGGAACAGTTGATATTGAAGTTGATTTCGAAGAACCATGGAATCAAACAAAAGCAAATAATTGGTGGCTCGCTAAAGATTTATTATTTTATTTATATGAAAATTTTGAAAATTATAAATTTATGTAATTTAAAATAAACTCTTTCGCAATAAAAATTATTTATTAAAATAAACCTTTATTCAATTAATTACAATTTCAATTGATCAATTTGGTATTAATTCAAATTAATTCAATATTAACTTGAACAAATACCAAATAAAACAATTAAACAAATACAATATAACTGAAGTCATCTTCTTGAATAATAAAGAAATTATCTTGAAAGAAAAAGGTAAAGTTAATGTTGTCAATAACAAGCCTATTGATATTAGCTAAAATTAAAAAATAAAAAAATGAATAGAAGTAAATTCAAGCGCTCTCACTTGAGTAACCAAAAGAAAGTTTCAAAATAAAATAAAAATAAAAAATTTAAAATTGATCTTGGTGAAAGATCAATTCTCTGCAGAAGTGAATTTAGCGTGCAAACGAATATTTTGGTTGCACACAAAGGATATTTATCTAATTTTTATATTTAACTGATTCAATAAATTCTAAAAATTGTTTTTGAACTAATTCTAAATGATTATTAAAAAAATTTTTTTTAATTTCAACTTCAACTTGTTCAGAAAGAAGTTGAATATTAATTCGATGAACATTTTGTGTCCACCAAATATAAACTCCAAATAAAATAAAAATAATAAAAATAAAACAAAATGAAAAAAATAAAATATATTTATAAAAATTATTGTCGTTTCGTAAAGAAACTATTACAATTAAAAATATTAATACATTATCAAAAAAAATATTATATAATAAAATATTTAACTTACCAACAATTTCTTTTAAATTTTTATTTTCATTGTTTGAAGTTTGAACAGATGTTTCCAAACAATTAATTTGATTATTTGAAGTTTGAATTGAACTTTCCAAACTTCTAATTCTTTCTTCATAATTTATAAAGGGTTGATGAGCAAATTCTAATCCATCTTCTTGTTGAACTTCTTGTTGAACTTCAGAAGCAATTTTTTCGACAGATTGAGCATTTTCAGCAGACATTTTATTAATTAGTTATTGTTAAAAAATCAAGTTTGATTACAGACTTGAAAAGAATTTGATGCTCAATAAATACCTTGCTGAACCGCTTCGTCGTATGTAAGAGGATTATCAAACGAATTACTTGCTATGATAAAAGAAACACTTTCTGATTGTTGAGAATCAGAAAGATGCTCGAATTCCTCCTGCTGATTGGCTGGAATTCTGCCAGATGATGTTCTAAAAATTCGTCCAGATCTAGTGATTGACATTTTAATAATTTCAATAATAAGAAGGATGTAAATCAATGTGAAAAACATGTAATTAGAACGAAAAATTCATGAGGTTAGCAGACTTTTTTTGTAAATCTTATATGAAAAAATCTGATTGTACATTATAAAGTTTTTCCGTTATGGTTTATCCGGAACATCTATTTAAACTCTTGGAATTTTATTGGTTTCAAGAATTATATCATAATGAAAAAATATATTGAATGTATTACAACTGCTTGTGAATACTGCAAGCTTAAAAAAATTAAATGTGATTATGGTGATTCATGTAAACAATGCATAAAACAAAACAAAGAATGTAAAAGAACTAAGCCATTAAAAAAACGTGGACCAAAACCAAACTCAAAATCAAAAACAAAATATCTATCTATTACTTCTATTTTAAACTATGAACATTGATTTTAATCATTCACAAATAAATTTTAAATATTTTATATTATTTGATTAATGATAGGTAGAAGAAAACTACATAATTTATTTTAATGTTCAATTCATAGATTAAAAATATTTCAAAGATATATATTGATTTTGTTTAAATTAAAATTTTAAGGGATGAACCATGAACATTATACCAATCAAAATAGGTTATTATTAAATTGGGAATTTGAGAAACCAATTTTCAAAGGAGTCTTGAGAATGACCAACCAATTCTAATTTTTCATTCCTCATTGACTATTCAATAAAAAATTGAAATTTAATATGAAACAGTGCAACTGTAGATATTCAATCAATATTGATGATTGCTTTGTTTCTTTAATTTTGGGGTTGTGTATTAATATTTTTAGATACACATGAATATTCTAAAATATTTTGGTGAAACATTTAGAATTTTGAATTTGTTTTGATGTAATTTAAATTTTGAATAGTAATAAATATTCATCGCTTTTATTTATTCAAAAAAGGCTTATTACAATAAGTCTATATTTGGTTATATGATTGTGTTATCTGATATCAACCAATAATTCTTTATTTAGTAATGTTATTCATCTGTTTATCTGATATCAAATCAAATGATCAGACAGTAAACATTCATCACTTTTATTTATTCAAAAAAGGCTTATCACAATAAGTCTATATTTGGTTATATGATTGTGTTATCTGATATCAACCAATAATTCTATATTTAGTATTCACCTATTTATCTAATATCAAATCAAATGACTTTTATTTATTCAAAAAGGCTTATCGCAATAAGTCTATATTTGGTTATATGATTGTGTTATTTAGTGTTTATCTGATATCAAATCAAATGATCAATAATTTTGTAGATCTATACAATTTTGTAGATCTGTTTATCTATCCAATCTAATTTTATTGACAAATGCCGACAATTTTGCAAATCTATTATTTATGATTTTGTTTGATATCAACATTAGATATATTTATTTATGACTATGTCTATCTGATTTATCAACAAAATGCTGAATGACAATTTTACAGATCTATTACAATTTTGCAGATCTGTTTATCCGTATTTAGATATATTTGTTTACAACTATGCCCTATTTGATTTATTAGCAAAAATGCTGAATGATCGACAATTTTTGCAGATCATCCGTATTTATTATTTACACCCTATCTGATTTATCAGCAAAATGCTGAATGATTGACAATTTACAGATCTATTGTTCTCTAAATTGTATTATTTTAATACCCAATAAATTATAAATATGATATGAGGCTATTTTTGTTTGCAGATAATCATGAAAATTATCATCTTTTTTTTGATCATTTTGTTTATCCGCAATACATTACAACAAAATGATGTTATTGTAGTTATTGAGCCTTATTCCACGCTTCCCAAACTAGTTATATGGGATTACAAAGCACAAAGATACAAACCGATCTTAAATAAAAATGACAAAATGACAAACCAATACTGTGGCGGAATTTTTATAGAAAAATTATCAAAACGGCTGGGTGGTGTCCCAAAATATATTCCTGTACACAAAGCTAAAGAACCCAATCTATCCCCAAGAAGACGAAAAACAACACCGAAAAGAAGAAGATGAAATTAATTTTTTATTTTTATATTGTAAAAATATTAATTTTTATTTGATTTTTTTTTCAATGTAATATTAATTTTTAAAAAATATTAAAATTAAAAAATTTATTAATAAAAATTATTTAATTTCTTCGCTAACTTTTAAAATTTTTTCTGTTTTTTTATCTAACGGCTCTTCTCGTTTGTAATCTACTTCAAAATTTTCTAATGACATATTTGCATGTTGATTTGCTTTATTAATAATTTCCCTCTGTCTATTGTTTTCATTTTGTAAATTTGTGTTCGTTTGACGTAAATTCTGATTTTCAGTTAATAATTTTGCATTTTCATTCGTTAATTTATCGTTTTCTTCTTTTAACGTTTTATTTTTTTTTAATGCTTTATTTTCTTTTTTTAATGCTCCGGCTGCTTTATTTTCTGTTTTTAAACGTTCATTTTCGGCCCTTAAATCAGCAATTAATGTTGTATCCGATTAACTTGACGTGAATCTGACCCCGACATCTTATAAAATAAATTATACGCTTATTTCATTAATTTTTTCTGAAAATTTTGATAATAAATCAAGCTTTTGTTCTATACTAATTTCTCTTTTAAAAGGTATCTGTAATTTTGTTAAAATGTTTTCTAACATTTCATTATATTTTTTTTCTCGATTTTCAAATTCAGTTTTTTCAAAGCGCTAACTTCTTGAATTTGTCGAACTTGTTGAGACATACTTACCTGAAAAAATAAATTTAACGTTGTTAAAAGAAAATATTCAATTAATTTAGAGATCATTATATAATTACCTTTTTCTAAAAAAAAATTTGTTAAACAAATAAAAAATTTTTTGAAACTTATTAAAAATTTTAAATTAAATTTTTATTTTATCAAATAAATAAATTTTTTTATATAAATATTTAAATAAAAGCAATCAAATAAAAGCAAATTATCGCCCGAAAAAATAAGAAGTAAGAATATAAATAAATTATAAATTTATATTACTTTGATTATAAAATAATACTTTTTTTTAGATGGCTGAAGAAAAAATTATTATCAAATGTAAACCCGAAGACGAAAAACATTTCTATGAAAAAAATAATGAATTGGTTTAAAAAAAGAAATATTGGCAGTATTTTCTGATTATATTATTGTTAAAGTTAAACCTTCTAAACCTGGCCGTTTAGCGAATGTTGAATTTGTTAAAAAATCAACTGCAAGAGATTATGAAATTTTTTTAAATTCTAAAAGTTTTTATGTGACAGAAGAAAAATATAAAAAAATTTGTGCTAAAAATAGTGAAATTGGATATGAAGATGACTAATTTTTTTATATTTAGTATTTGTATTTTAAAATTTATCATATAAATATTTTTTTATAAAAAGAGTGAAAAGAATTTTTTATTCAAATAAAATATAATTTAAAAAAACATATTAAAGTAAGCATTTTTTATTTTTTAGTTTTATTTTATTTTTTTTTAATATTTTTTTATATTAGATGGTTCAATATATTCACTTAAACGTTAAACCTGCTAATACTAAATATATTAAAACAAATGAAAATGATGATGTATCTTTAACGAAAAAAATATTTGCTATACATGAAGATTATATCGTATCAGTTCAACCAGTTAATTATAAATAAAAGACAACTATCGAATATGTTAGAAAAGCTAGCATTACAGAAATGTATGATTATTCGAGTGGAGCTACGCTTTTGGTTTCCAATAAAACTTTAGATAAATTAGAAGAAAAAGATGAAAAAAATTCTCATTTAGAATAATTTAGTTCATTATATTTTTTGTTTTTTTTATTAAATCATTATTATATATAGATATATAAATAGAATTTCATTTATATATCATGCGTTTTATTTTACGTATAATAAATTTTTAAAGTTATTATTAACCACATTATTTTATAATAATAAATTTATTTATATGTATATTATAAAAATAATAATATAAATATACTAATAATTTCAATAAGTTTTTGTGCGCAAAAATTTTTAATAAATAAAAAAAATAAAAAGTAATGGAAGATAAACTTGATAATCAACAAATTGATGAAGTTGCACGTGCAGTAGCTAATAGTAAAAATAATGTAAATTTTAGATTATTGAAAAAATTTGTTACAAATTTAGTTAATAGAGATTTTTCTGGGTTTGGGAGTATTGATCTTTGTAGAGGTCAAGGTTGGACTTATGGTGGAAGTTATGGATATACAGGAGAACATTGGGCAACAAAAAGAATGGCCGATGCTGCAGTTAGAGCTGCCGAAGAAACAATTAAATTATTAAAAAAAAGAATATCAGAATCTGATAAAACTATAACTGTAAGTAGATTATTATTTAATTGTTTATTTGATTAAATTTTAATTAAATAGGTTAATAAAGTCGAACAAATTCTTATTAATTTTGGAGTAACTTTTAATAAAAATAAAAGTTTAGAAGAAAAACTAAATAGAATTCTTAAAATAAGCAAAGAAATCGGCGAAATAAGAAATCTAAATAAATAATTATTTTTCTTGAACAATTTTTGTTAAAAAATTTTATATTTAAAATTTTTTATTTTGTTTTTTTTTTAATAAAATTATATAAATAACAATGTGCATCTAAAAAAAATAAATATTTTAAAATGAAATTTTCTATGATCTATTTGGTTATCTTTCTTTGTCTTGTTAACGTATATGCTGACTGCAAACATGTGCCGTCAAAATGTGGCTGTCGTAGGCGTAAAAAAGAATTATAAGTAATTAACCCATCTAACTTTTTATAGTTAGAAATGATTTTTGATAATAAATTTCCTTTTAATTTTTTTGATAGATAGATTTCGCTTTTTTTTCAGTTTTTTGCAAAAAAAATTTAAAAATAAGTAAGTTTTATTAATGTTTTATAAAAATGTTATTTTGATATTAATTTAAAATAAATTAGTGCCTGAAAAACAACAAAAAAGAATCGATGAACTCGAAGAATTTATTAACTTCTATACACAATGAAAAATAATGTTTTATGTTTATAATTTTTTAAAATTTTTTATTAAACATGCAATATTATATTTTATCATTATTTTTTATTTTTCTTTTATTCAAAAACTTTCATATAATAGTATACTTACATGCTATCGAGTGTACTGCACTAGCATAAAAAATTTACAGAGTGTTGCTGCGACGAATATTATGATGAGTAGTTCAAACCAATTTAAACGAATTCAAAATGTTATTGAGGAAAAAAACAAACAAATTAAAGAACTCGAAGACTATATTGACTTTAGTAAACACCGAAAAAAAGTTTTATATTATATTTTTTTCAAATCATATCTCAGCTTTTGTCTGGAAATTGCAAAACATATTATATTATGTGTACTTGTTGTAATAATTTTTATCACTATCAATCATTATTTTTTCCTGTATAGCGGTAATACTTTTGTTTGCCGAGTTAGAATGCGCCGCTTAAGATTTTTGGTGGATTTTTTTTTATAAATTTTATTTTTATTTGGAATAAATAAAAAATTTTAATTAAATAAAAAAATAATTAAACAATTACACATCTCAAATTATACCTTGCAAAAAAATTAAATACAAAAGTAGCCATATAAATTGATAAAATATTTAATAATAAATAAACAATTATCTTTGAAAAAAATTTGAGCCATTTCAATCTCAATCGATAGTTTTTTCATGTTAATTCTTGAATGTCTATCTCAAGCTCATTGATTTTAACTACCAATTGATCATTTAAATTCATCAATGCTATATTTTTTTTTAAAAGATGCTCCTCAATTATCTTGTTATCGCTCATACTTCCAACCCGTCAAAAATATTTCCAATTAATTTATCAAGTTCAAGATCCGATTTTCGATTTACCAAAATCAAATAAACTATATCAATATAATGTTGTTGCGTTATGATCAATGATTTTTTAAAAAAACTAACATCTAAAATTGTTAATTTTCGATATCCGGTTAGATCATTTGCTGGATAATAATTGCCAATATTTTTTAAGATCAAATTTCTCAAATTCGTTAATTCTTCTTTACTTGTCAAAACTATCTTTTTATAGATATCCAAAATTTCATCAATAGTACGAGGTAATTTCACATCTTCATGCTTATTGTTAAAATTAAAGTACAAAGGATTTCTTATTTGTTTAACGAGAGCTTCTGCTTCTAATATTATAGGTTTCATCTTTCGCGAATTTTCATACTTCTTTTTTTTTTATTCTTTTTCTTCTTTTTCATCAAAATTTCGTTTTTTATTTTTTCGCTTTTCATCTGATTGTTCATCAAAATAATCTTTAAGAACCTTGTCAAATCTATTTCTAAAATCTCCAGGTGAAATATCCCTTCTTAATGTTTTGAAAAATTTTATCACATATACATCATCGTTAATATCCTTTACCATCTCACAAGCTGCTCTTATTGCTGTTTCATCCCCATGAAAAATATTTCTGATCAATTTGTAGATTACATTTTTCTTGATCGTTTTATTTACAAAATCTTCTACATTCTCAATCTTCAAACATTTTGAATCAAAAACCTTTTGATATTCTTTGTTGGTCAAATTAACATAATAATAATCCCTTTCAGCATCATTGTATATATTAAAAGTTTTTTTACGTAAATATTGAAGATTGTTTTTATCATTTTCATCATCTAATTTATTAATTTCTATATCAAAGTACCCATCATCAGCAAGCGTCTCTACAAACTGTGCATCTGGAATTTTTTTATAATAACCTAAGATTAATTGATGTAACAAACAATAAACCTTATCATTCGAAATATTTGAAATGCACTCTAACGCCTCAGAAAGAGTTTTAACTAACTTATATTATAGTCTTTGTTAGGCGGTTGCGGTTGCATAGTAGTATATAATTCTCTTCGTAATCGCTGCAATTCATCCTTATTACGATGATCATCTAAGTATTGTTGTTCCAAACTTTGAATTAAGATATCATATCTTTCGCCATCAGCAAGCGTTTCCCTCTCTGATTCAAGTCTCATTTCACCTTCGATTAAATCATACAACAAATTATTGTATCGATTCTTCCGAATATCTTTTAATTCATTCTTATTTCGGTCTTCTTCCAATAACGTTTGATTCAACTCATTTATATGATTGGCTAAAGTGCTATCATGTGCCAATGATTTAACCCGTCGACGCGCATAATACGTGTTTACCAATCTTAAATATCTATCATAATTAACAATTTCTTTCTCTTTTAATATCAGATCCAATCATCCACGCCTTTTCTGTTGTAATGTAGCAACAGCATGATTTTTTGATAAATTTTCATTATTTAATTGTCGTATTCGATTATCCAACTCACCTCCATCAGATAATAAATGATTGTCATCAATCGTGGGTATTTCTTTTTCTATTTCTTCATAGTATTTATTTGAAAGTTCTTTTAATTTTTGACCGCGCAATGACTGCAACTCATATTTTTGATTATCAGTTAAATTTCGATTTCGATTAATTTCTCGAGCCCAATATCGACCATTTTTTAAAGACGAAAGACTTTTTTCCTCCAATATACCATTTCATATCCTCTGATAATCATCGCTTTCATTTGGTTGCAATTCTTGAATTCGCTCTTCTCTTAAATCATAAAGAGTATTCTTATCCTCATCGTTAAATTTTGATTTATCAATCTTTGTAATCCATTCATTTTTTAATCTATTAAGATCAGTTTCTTGTCTTATCTGTTCTACAAACTCATTAAACTTTCTATTATATTCTAGCTCATCAAATCGCTGTCTTCTTTTTTCATGAAGTCGATTTTGCAATATTTCTGATATGTTGCTATTTGTAATTTGTTGATACCAAAACTGAAAATCTCTCAATCGATCAATTTCATCCTCTTTTTCAATTCCTTCTTTGATCTCATTGTATCATATTACCATCTTCTCTTGATTCAATCGTAATGTTTGCAAATGGCCTTGTTGCGTTTCACTTAAGTTTGAATTTTGGATTTCCAAATCGATTTTACCTCCCTCTTGTAATAATTCAAGATCAAACGTAGATTTTATTTTTTCTCTAAGTCGATTAAAATCTTTGTTTTCCATTTGCGATGTGATTTTTGCAAGAACGATTAATAAATAATTATAATATTCTTCATCTTTAACATCAATTATGTTTAATAGTTTATATGAAATACTTTGATAACAACAATCCTTATACACACTAGAATTTGTTTTACATTTGCAATTCATTTTAATTAAAAACTTGTTGATTAGAAGTTATTTATATTTATTTTTAATTGAATAAAGATCATATTTATAATAATTGAAAAAACCAACAATTGAAAAAAAGAAAATAACAATTATTTCTTATTCAATTGAAAAAGAAATAATTATTTCTTGTTAAAAAACCAACAATTGAAAAAAGAAAATAATAATATTTTTAAAACTAAATAAAAATATTTTTAAAAGAAACTATTTCTTGTAGCACTTTTGCATTGCCAAAAAAAGAGTTTCTATAGGCTCGCCGCCAGAAAAATCATATTTTCACGCCTCCTCAATATCACCACCATGAAAGAACAATGATAACCAGAATTTCCATCCCTAGTACTAAAATTTTTACCAAATTTAATAGGATCTGCTTCTTTTTTTAACCGTTTGTATTCGTACATCCAATTGAGATAGTCTGCAAAAAAAAACAAGTGCATAATTCCCTTTGTTGAACAACAATACATCATTCTCATCATTCTCCAACAAGCAAATCTTTAACTTATTTAATTCCAAACACATAACTATCTCATGATGTTGAAATTGACACCCGTCACAAGAAATTTCAATCTCTGTAGCCAAAACAGGATTTAAATATTCTCGAAATTTCAAATATTGGATATCACCATCAACAATAATATCTCCTATCGTGGGATTACGATTCAAAGCAGTATCTCTATCACACACTTCCACAATAAAAACTTTAAAAATAAAAGACTCCCTTAATGGTGTTATTTGGGTATGAGTTAACACATTATTGTTTACCCCCGTCAGTAATCTGATTCTACTTTCCCTGTTGGTATTACGATAAGATGTAAATCGCATACGAATAGAAACATCGTGCAATTCTATTTTGCTTTGATTTTTTTCTACTTGTTGAAATAATCTAATATATGCAAACCGCTCATCTAATATTAAATACACAACCTCATCTCCCACATTCATTTCCACTATACGGGGATCAAAACTAGCACTTTTGCTAACCAAAATATTTGAATCTCTCCTGGTTCGGCATGCATTAATTTTTTTTGATTAGCGCATGTTCCGACAACACAAGTAGTAACTTTATCAAGATTTCTCGAAACCAAACTCATTTTATTTATTAAAAAAAAAGAAACTCTCATATTTATATATTTTTAAAGCTCACAATATTAACTAGAAACAGGATACAAATCTAAAAAAGTTATTCAAATTGAAAATAATTGTCAAAATCTATTTTTGTTTAAAATTTTATTGATTTTTCTTATCCTTATCACAACAATCTATGATAGATTTTAACAAAGCTTTATATGTTGGCCCATGCCTCATGTCAGGACGCCACGCATATTTGATAAATCCTTCACTAAAAATGAAGGAATACCGATGTTCCCTTTTCAGAATTAAAATTCATACCCAATTGCCTAATTTCAGCATCATCATCTTTTGATGCCTTGCGCTTAAATTGATCCATCCAATCCATATAATCAACAATTATCACCAAAGTATAATTCGCCTTATCAAATGTTCTCAATTTTCCTTCTTCTTTGGATGAAACACAAACACACAACTTTTTAAGATCAATACACATCACAACCTTATCATATGTAAATTGGCAATCAGAACAATCAATAACCAAAGTCTCATTTAAACGTGATTTTACCGAATCCTTAAACTGAATTCCTTTCAAATCATTATCAACCAAAAGATCATCAATTTGAGGATTTTCCTTCTTCGCCAATTTCAAATCGCATATTTCCACAATATGAAAATGAAGCGTCATAGGGCTTAACAATGTTGTAATAACAGTATTATCCTGTTTTGTTGGTAAATTGTGAGTATTGCATCGAGTTGTTGCATGGTACGTTGTTAATTTTAAATGAATGGTAATATCATGCAATTCTAAATTGTTAAAAGGTTCAGTATTGGTCTGAAACAACCTCTGATAAAACAATCTCTGCCAAATAGTATCAAAATAATAAACTCTATCATTCTCAAGATGCGGGCCAAACATAGTCGTTTCTGTTTGAACTCCTAATTCCCTCTTGAATTTGCAAATATGCTCTTTTGTCTCATCACCACAAAATCCTACATTGCATGTTTCATCTTTTTTAGCTCGCTTAACAACAATCTCACTTTGCTGTTTTTTTTTTAGGAGGCATTCGGACAACCACAATGTTTACAACCAACTTTTTTCAATACAGTCTTTACCAACTTTTTTTCAGATTTTTTTGCCGATTTTTCGTTTTTGATGAATTTTTTTTAATAAGTTTCTTTCTTCTTTGTTTAGAATGGGCGCCAGTTTGATTAAAATAATTCACAATAATCGTGGCAGTTTTTTGAATTAAATTCGAACAAAAATATTTAGAAAAAGTTAACAATAATCTAATATTTTCAAAATTATACTCAAAAAAAATTATATGAAAAATAACAATTGAATAAATAATAAGAGATAAAAAAATAATTTGTAAAAGCAAATCCCATTTCAATCTCGAATGATTATATTTTTCACAAAAATCCAAATCTATTTATTTTTAAAAAAACAAAACAAAGGTGATATTTATATGTTTTTAGAATTATCGGAACTGTTCTTCCAACGATCTCCTATCACCCTAAAAATATCTTCATTACTATATTCTTCTTTAAGCTTTGGATGCTTTTCTTGAACAAATTTTTGATATTTTGTTAACTTTTTTGACGGTATCTTTTTTTCCTTCCTCATCAGATTCTTCGCTTTCGGATGAAATATTTTTTTCTGTTACATTTTTTTCAACGCGTTTTCGTTTAAGACTATCTTTTCTGTCATAAATCAATTCAGCAACGCGTTCAATAGAAGCAAGATTTTCTATTAAATATTCAGGATTTGCTCTTGATAATTTTAAAATTAAATCTCATTTTGTTTTTGCCAATTTTATAATTTCTTTAAGTTCTGAACTATATTTTTTACCACCTATTGTTTTTTTTTTAAAAAAATGAAACAAAAAATTCTTGTTCTATTTATACTTTTGTCAAATTTAGTTCATACCAATTCAAATGAAGATAAATGTTGCAATTTTTTGACCGAATACGCAAATTATTATTCAACAGAATATAAATATATCTTAATGATTATAAATAACATTCAAAAAGAAAACCATATGCAATTATCAGCTTTAGGAAATATTAATTTACTGATACTACAATCATCGCTTCATCAAATTCTAAAAGAAAATTTACAATTAAAACGTAAACAAAGATTTACATTTTTAAATTTTATACATAGAATCGATTTGATTGATAATGTTTTTGACGCAAAATACAAAGTGAGAAAAGATATCAAAAACGAAAAAACATTGACGAATATCAAAGAACCTTTCTCTTAAACCTTATAAATAAAATCATTTGTAATTTTTGTTTGATTGATGATTAAATTAATTATTTTTTTAACATTTCATAAATTGTCTTTGAAACTGCTCTCGAAAACATCTTTTTAAATTCATCCGACATCATCTTTTCATTTATTTTCTTTTTAGTTTTTTTTTGTTTTTTTAGTTTGTTTAATATCTTTATGATTATTTAATAAAAACTCATATGCTTCTCATATCTGTATAAATCTTTGCTCAGCTTGATATCATTCTTTTTCGGATTTATTAACATTCTTATCGGGATGATATAATAAAACCAATTTTTTATAAGCTTGTTTTATTTTTTGAATCGTCATATTGCGAGTCAATCCTAAAACCTTGTAATAATTTGTTTTTTGGGATTTTGGCATTCTGATATTTTAAAAAAATATAAAAACACATCTTTCTTTTATAGATTTATCAAAAATGTCAAAACTTTCCTGCCTTTTACTTTTTATTGTTTTAAATCTTTTGATTTATAATAACAAATACCAAATAAATGAAACATTATTTTTTATTAAACATTTAACAATAGAAATATCGATGTTTATTAGACATAAATTGTTAGAAATTATCAGAATTACAAACTATCACGATGATAGAATTTTATAATTTACAAAATTCAGAAATAAATTACTATAGTTTATACACTAATTCACAAAAACTTTGCTATATTCACTATAAGTTTGCTATATTTTAAATAAAATATTAATTAAAGCTAGCCTGACCGGCTAGCTAATGGCCTGCGGTGCTTTTTTTTTGAGGGAGGTTTGCTTCGCAAACCTTTGTAATTTTCTAAACCCCATTTTCCTATGGGGCATGTGGAAAGTACGTGTTTGTGCGTTGATATTTGCTGCGGCTCCCAGCCTTGCAAAAATCGTTGCAACAAACGTGTGCTTTAGTTTTTAATAACTAATTTTAAATAACTACTATATTCATATAAAAATTTTAAATTTTATTACAATTATTACAAGAATTATATTTATTAAATAGTTGTGATATTTATATTTTTTAATATAAAATAATTTTTTAAATTATGTTGTCAGTATAATATTCTGGATTTATAATATAAATGATTCAAGCAAATGAACCACAATTATGAATACCAGCCGAAAACATGCCCCATGAGGTTGACGGTTTAGAAAGAGTAAGAGTTAGTATAATGCATGAAAAACGAATGATCAAACAATATACAGTTGGGTGCTCTCTCACCTTTTATTCAAAGATAAATTATGTAAGTAAAAATCTATCAGGCCATAATGACTTAATAGAGATATATATATTTATTTGAAAATGATAGAATTATGGGATTAACGTATTGATATTATTCATTTTTACGTAATTAAATTTTATTCGGTTGTTAAACTAAATAAATATATATTTTTTATAAATATAATTGCAGGATTTACAAGAATTCGATATTATATTCACGGAAGTCGTAAATATATTTATTTTTGAAATTCATGTTTTCCCTTTTGTGATTGGGAAATAACAGTTCCAACAAATATTTATCTTGATCATAATAGATCTCTTCTTTTTTCACAAACAATTTATAATTTTTTAATAATGATCTGAATTTACTATCGACCATAATATTGATGTCTTTTGTAATCTTGATTTGACGATACTCAACGATATGACCATTATTGTCTGGAAACATCATTGGACGATGATAATTTGTATCCTTATTTTCACGAAACCACTTGAGTTTTTCTGTGAAAGATAAAAGCATTTTGGTTTACGTGAATAAAATTCTATTTGGTCAAAAGACTAAATAGATGATACTCACAATAAAACACATGTTCTTGAATAAATATAGATGTACGATTAAATATTTTTTCCTGGATAATGATGATATTATTTACGATTTTAACCTTTATTTTATATGAGTATTGTAATGTTTCATTGGATTTGTATGCATTCCGTTTTGATAATATTAAAAGAAAATTTTTAAATTTTTTTAAATTGAATTCATTAGTTTTCAGATAATTGACAATAGCTGATGCTTGTTCATGTTTTTGATAAAACTGCATTATTCTTGCATATTCAGCTATTTTTATTATATTTGTATTAAATAATTTGTATTTGAACATTTTTTTGACTAATGACTAAGCTGACTAATAAAGTGAAAAACTAATGACTAAAAATATACGAATCTGAATTCAAGCTATAGATTCTCTCGCCATTCGACTGTTTTTATATAACAAACATCCACATGATTTGGAAAATATGAATAACATGATTGACAGAGCATATGAAAATGTGAAATTGAAAAAACTGAAAAAATATCAACTATTTCAGGTTTTTGATTTAAAAAACAATTCGGAATACCACATCCATTAAACACACACATCAATCCACATTTTTTCAAAAGATGACAATTTTCACATCGACGTTTTTCAATATCTCGTTCTTTAACACATACTAATTTTTCTTTGGAAAATGGTGAATTACAAATATATTCTCCTTTTTGAGTTTTTTTTAATCTTTTTCGAACAGTTTTTTCAACTAATTTACATTCAAAATTGCTTTTTAAACATATATTGCATGGTTTTTTCGAATCACATTTGTACCCACAATAGTATTTTATACAATTTTTACACGGTAAACTTTCTGGATCAAATTCTATATACAAAGGATCACGCTTTCTCTTTCCAATTATAGATCGATTGAAATAAAATCTTTTAGGTTTAATGCGATTTGTTGTTAATGATATGAGTACATCACAATTTGGTGTTGGATAATTGTATCATTTAAAAATTCGTGCCAAGTATTTTGAGGTTTGCGCCAAATGCAAAGCGTCCAAATTATCATCCAAATTGTTAAATATATTTACAAAGGTTTCATAGAGAACTCTGTAAATAGGAGCTTTAGGCATTTTGAAAAAATAAATTAAGTATATTATAAAGGAATTTTGGCTCTTTAAATGCATTTTCGAAAGTTTGCGATATGGGGATATTTAATTTGCTAAAACAATCCTTGCAAGTATTGTGAAGATGAAATATTTCATTAATTAATTCACAATTTTTGATCTCACATCTTGTCGGCGAATAAAAACCAATTTCACAATATGTAAATTTTTTACAAGTAGCACATATTTTTTTAAAATGTCTTTTATCTCCTCTTTCTCGCAACTATAAACAAATCCACTCTTCATACGAGGATTTTGACAATATGGCTTTCTATTATGATCATACAATATTTTTTTTCTAACTTTCAGATTTTTAAATATGATATAGTTATTTTTTTTTGTTTTTTTTAATAGATTCAATATGAAATATTTCAAATTTTCTATTAGTTATGCATCGATACAAAATATGTTTTTCAGGATTCAACTCATATCTAATATGATGTTTTTTGAATACTTTCTGGAATAATCTGCATGTGATACTGATTCTTGCTTGCTCACATATAGTGAGAAAATAAAATATCTCAAACCACACATCAAACACAAAAATCATGATTACTTTGTTACTAATACAAACGGTGTAATTTCACTATTTGTATTAAATTTTTATTATGAAAAATATTCTGCAATTGTTTTTTGTTTTAATTTTTTACCACTATTATTTTTGTTTATTTGAATTTCTGATTTACGTTTTTTGATTGAAGACTGAGCATTGACTGGAAAACTGATAGTTGTCTGTTTGAAAGAATCGATTTGCTCTTTATAAAATTTTTCGATTTTTTCAGCTGCTGCTTTTGCTGAACAAGCAAAGAAACTCGCGCATATATCTTTAATATTTTTGAAATAATACAACTTGTCAATTTCATCAGTATCTTTAAACTCTGATACAAGTCGCATCTTTCTACCTATATTGATATTGGAGTCTGGATGTGTAATAATATAATAATAAAAACGTCCAGGTTCCAAATCTTCTTTACCCTCCTCATTTCTTTTCGCTATGAAATCTATCACCATCTTATTTCCTTGGGATTTTTCAACATGCTTGCTATTAAAAAAATCTCGTACACTAACAGGCTTATTCGTTGGATCGTATTTCGTATTTAAAACAAAAAGATCAAGTTCATGCTCTTGAGGAATATATTTTAATATAGATCATATACAATTTGTTTTGTGTCTGTTACTTGAGTCATTATTTGCTTTCGTTCGTCAAATCCCAAAGATGTCCATATCATTTCTTCAGCTATTTTTTTGTAAAATTTCGATACATTTCGTTTAATCATTTTTACTCCTCTAAGAAATAACGTGGGCGTATCCAAATAAACTAATGAATGCTCGTGTATACATCCTACATATTGTTTCTTTTGAAAAAAAACTGCAGGAAAAAGTGTTTTCTCATAATTAATTTTCATTCTTAGAAACTAAATAATTGTTTTTTTTAATTCTATAGAATATAATATAGTTCTTTTAATTTTTCCATCCCATATTAATTTTTTGATAATTGATGATATTTTTGAACTGACATCATGCCGTAATCTAAATTTGATTCGATATCTTCTAATAAAAAATCCTTCAAAACTAAAAATGTCAAATCTGTATCACCATAAACAATTTCAATATTGTACTGTGCAGCATAATTAATCACTTTTCGCAATGTTGAACGTAAATATGCCGTTATCAAAGACGCAATTGGTTTCATATACAAATTTGAAAGAATGAATCCTGTAGCACCATATATCGAATTGGCTGTTAATTTTAAAGCATTTGATACTGATGTCCAATACATCAACAAGACTGGATCGTCTTTGTAAAGTTTTATCATGGCCTTTGCAATATCACGTTGTCGCAATAATTCTTTACACATCAAAGGCATCAATCCAATGCGTTCTTCTTGAGATATGAATTTACCATATATCTTTTTATTGTCTGTGACTATATTTAGATTGGGATTCGTGGAATTAATATCTACACACGTATCAGTTGAAATATTTTTTCAATTATTGCATTAGAATACATTGAAGCAAAATCCAATACTCTCACAGGTTTATCACTATTCTTTTTCTCCAATACAAGAGCTCCTTCGTATGGAACAATTTCAATTATACCTTTACGCGTCATTGAAAACAACATGTCTTGTCTGTGAGCATTTCGACCAAAGAAATTATTGATTACGGTTCTGACAGCATTCATAAATACATTCGAAATCGTGATACTCGATATTTTTGCCAATTGCATATAATCACCAACAATATTTCGTTTGATCAATAATTCTTGCAAATATAAAGTATTAACAGAACAATAATATGCTAAATCGATCGCATATTCTTCTAAAACTAATGAATCTGACATTGTATCAAACCATTTTTGATAATCTATCTTGCAAAGCTTGGATAGTTTTGTTGCAAATTCAGACAAAAGCAATTCATCATTTTTGAATTGGTGCTGAGACATATACAAACATACACTTTAAATTATCAGAATTGTCATCCGGAATATACGAAAGATCTATCTTGCCTGATAATTTACATTTCTTGAGAATATGATCAAGCATATGCTTAAGTTCATTTTGAAACGTCTTTTTAGCCCATACTAACAAATCAAAAAATATCGAACCTTGAACATAAAAATATTCACAAGTCTGTTTTTCTATTGGATTAACTTTGATATCTCGATTATTTATGTTCAATCCAGCATATTGATACTTTTGCATCTGCTCATTAACATCATTATCAATAACGCGAACTTTTGTCTTTTGAATATTGTAAATCAATTTGGATTTTTTACCCAACAACTGTTGAGAAAATTCATCTGAAATTCCTAACAACTCAGCTTTCTTTAAAATGAACGGCCAATCAAAACCTCTAGTATTATATCCAATTTCTATATCTTTTTGATACAAATAATTAAGTTTGGCAAATTCTAACAATATTTCTTCTTCTGAATTAACAAGAATAAAATTAAAATCATTTGGAGAACAAGATATTTTATTGCCATATTTTTCAAAAAATAAATTTGTGTTGATTGGAAGTGATGTTATGTTGTATCGTTTTAATGGTTAAGATTGATTGTAAAGAAATATATCCAATTGTATCATGTAAATATAATCATCAGATTGTTCAGCGACTGGAAAAAATCCTGGACCTCTTTTACTTCTATACTCAATATCCCATGCTTGTATAATTAATTTTGGTAATATATTTGATTCTACTTGCTCGATATCTGAAAAACTAACGGTCATCTGATCTTGTAATACACCTGATTTAAGTCTATGCCAACCAACCAACTCAAAATCATATTCACGTGCTACCTTTCGATAATGATATATGATATCATCCGAATAAGTATCATATCAATTCCAAAATTTATTTATTTGTTGTAAAAAAAAAAATTCTTGTTGCTCGATATATTTCACATCAATTTTCTTTTTGGTTTTCTTTGAATCACGTATTTTTTGCAATTCTTCATTTAAATTTTTAATTTTATTTTTGAGTGATTGTAATGCTTTTCTACATTTTTGATGATTGCTAAAATATATATGAAGAAAATTGAATTTTTCAGTTGAATCGAATGGTTGTTTGTTTATAACATCGTAACTCTCATAATCACAGAATTCTTCAAGGTATGAATTTAATAAAGATGGGTCTTTTAGTTTAATATCAAAAAATATATCATATTCAATGATATCGATAAAAAACTTTTGACTATTTTCCAAGACGGAATAAAGATGAAGCAAATATCCATCATTATAATTTGACGCATCAACCGCTTCATATACAAAAAATAAATTTGGATCTGTAATCTCAAATGTGCTTAGGGGAGTAACAAAAATCAGGTGATTTTTTAGGGGGGGAGGGGGGTAAAAAAAGTTGAAATTATATATAAGAACCTGACTATTTATATATTGAGAAAGAGGGAGGGGGTAGGCCTCTGATAAAAAATAATAAGGTGATTAATGACACTGCCCTTACAATTTCTGTTCGTGACATAATAAGAAATTACGTGGATAAAATTCTATTCGATCAAATAAGACTGAATAGATGAAATAAATTTATTTATAAAAAATAAAATTAAATAAAATTAAATATTTAAGCTATCAAAAAAATTAATATAGTATTTGAAATCGCACGAATCGACACATTTATGATTTTGATATTGAGAGCAAAAATAACATAAAGGCTTATTATTCTCAATTTTCACATGATTTGAATAAACTGCTTTGATATTGTTATCATGTTCATCATAGATATCAGACAAATATTTCTCTGGATATTCTTCCAACAGACGAATACTTTCCCGCCTCTCCTTCTGACGCCGATACATTATTTCTTTTGATGGTCTGACATAAATTACCTTATAAATTTGATCAAGATCAAATTCAACCTGTTTGATCTCTTCGAATAAATATGCTTTGGTGTTTTCATCCTAAATCAATACATTGATGAAATACTTTTGGTCAAAATGTGCTCGATCAAGAATAACCACATCACATTTCCAATTTGGAATTGCCTGAACTATCTGTTTAAATTTATCAACAATAACTTTTTGTATAAACAATGCATTTTTTGTTTCCCAAAAAAGCTCTAACTCTCTTTGCAGTTGCATGGAAATTTCTTCAGGATTACAAACCGTATACCCTTTGTTAGCCAAGTATCTTGCTAATAATTTTCTCAAGAATGTCTTGTCTGCGCCGATACCTCCAGTTAAGACAATAATTTTTTTTCACGTACTGATTCAACCGGAACCAAATTAAATTTTTGCCTTTTGATTAATGGTTCATTGACTTTGCTTGATTCTACTAATTCACCATTGACTTTGCTCAATTCTGCTAAATTGTCAAATGTACGTTTTTTGTTCACTTCTTTTTGCTTGCCTTTGTCAATTACTTTTGTTTTTCCAGAATCATCACTTGATTCTGAATCATACTCCTGCTGGTTTTTCGATTGATAGTATTGATTAGAAATAATCAAATAAACTTCAGTACTTTGTTCTTCAGATAAATTATAATATTTTTCAAAATATTTGAGGATTTGAAGAAAACAATCAATATCGTCAAAAAAGTCACCATGTTTGAAAATATCGTTAAGATAGCGTTTAAGCGTCATTGTAAATATAATTCAAAAGAATTACGTATTTAAAATTTTATTCGGTTTATAAAAACTGAATAAAGTATTTTGCTAAGCTAAAAATATTTAAAATATTCCCAAAACAAATAATCATCATAATAATATAAAAAATAATTATTTAAACTTTGCTTCAAATTTAACCATTTTGAATTATTTCGATAATTTCTTCCCACATGACCCCATATAAAAATTAAAATAAATTTTAATTTTTCATTCAATACTTGCAAAGTTGTTTCGTTAATATAATATATAATTTCTTTACATATTGCTTCACATAATTTAGCATTTTCTGGTGACAAAACCATAAAGCGTACTCCGATCACAGAATTAAATTTTTGAATTATCATGTAAAAAAATTCAATTGTTTCATCAATTAACCCATGTTTTTTAATTTCTTGACTTATGTTATAATGTATATTTTGAATATATCGATGATGAATATTGTTAACATAATTTAACTTGGCCGGATAATTAATAGTTTTCCAAGTATTTAGATCGAACATTACCAAAATAAAAATTTACTCGGTTCAAAAGAACTAAATAATTAATATGGAGAATAAACAATACATTTTTCAGCTCTAAATCCTTTTATTACAAACCTACCAAAAGAACATTCATCTGCATAAGGATTTAAATATTCTATTGTTTTTTTTTCAGTTTTTTTTTGCTTATTTTTAAAAAAGCAAATTATTTTATGTTCATTCATAATCTTAATCTCAGGACAGCAACTCTTCCACCAAATATTAGCTTGTTTCATTAAGGGATTTTTTAATTTTTCACTATTATAAACAATAATTCCTAATACTTCTTTTCCAAACCGTCTAAATGCTGATTCGATCTTTTGAAGCTCAGGAGATCCAATAGATTTTTCAACATTCTTGCATTGAATCAAAATAATTTGATAATTAAAACTAGCAATTATATCAACACTATAATCACCAGGATTGCAAGAAATTATATTTGCAATCAATCCATTTTCGTTTAATAATTTTGCTAGCTTGTTTTCAAAATCGTGACCTAAAGTATGATTAGACTAAAAAATATATTAGCAAAGATTCTTATTCACCCAAATTAATCCTATGCCACTGTTGATCAACTCAACTGTTAAGGACGTAAAATATCTTTCGAAAAATACAGATATATCCTCTTTACTCTTGTAATATCAGAATATATCTAATTTTTCTAGGGCAGCGTCACTTCAAATCTGATTACTAAGTGATTACTCACCTCAATCACAACAGTTGGCTGTTTTTTCTCCATAATATAATTTTACTATATTTTCGATAGTTTTACAAATTATAGAGATAATAATGACTAAATAAAAATAATTTACTTCGACCATTAAATAAATAAAATTTTGTTCGGTGCTATTAGCACTGGACAAATAAATAAATAAAAAATAAATAATAATTTAATCTACAAGCTTTGAAATGTTATCAAGAATTTCTTCTTCACTAGGTCTATTTGAAATTTCAATCTCATCTTCACTATGTACTACACTATGATCTGATTCATATACTTGTTCTATTTTTCTTTTTTTTGTATTTTTTTTACGATCTTTTGATTTAATAGAACGAAATTTACTATTAATCTTTTCAACAATTACTGATTTGAACCCTTTCAAAGAATCCGTCAAATCATATTTTCCAAAATTTTTTAATTCAACAGAAAACCATTCATCATTATTTGATGCTTCTACCTGTTTCGGGATTTGATTACCTATCAATGCAAAATATATTGCACATTTGAATATGCATTCTTTTCCGTCAGAAATACTCTAAATCCCTGATGAACCGTAACTAAATCAAGTTCATAAATATCAACATTTGTTTCTTCTTTAGTTTCTCGTTTTGCATATTGCTCATACGATTCATTATTCTTTTTACCACCTCCTGAAACTTGATATTTACTATAAAAATCTTTTGTAGAATTATTTCGTCTACTTATAAAAATCTGTTTCTTATTATTTACCAGAATACAGATAGTAAATTCACGCACATCTTTTTCGTAAATTTGAATATTTTGTTTAAGTTGATCTTGAAGATTTTTGTTGACCTCAATATAAGAATTAACTTGATTTATTAATTGATCTATACTAAATTTATAAGTTCTCATCTTGTTTAATGTTTGAATAAAAAATTCATATTCATTAATATAATCTGAAATAGTGGTAAACTCTCTCTTGAAATTGTTGTATTGAACTTCCATTGTGAATTACATAAAAAAAAATTTAACCGGTTTGTTAAAAACTGGTTAAATAGATTTGCTAACTACTATCATCCATCTCTAACTCATTATCGCTAAAATATATATCATTTCTCACAGCATCTGACATATCCATTTTGATTATAAATATATTTAAAATTTTCAATTAACTCACCACACTTATCATTTTTCACAGCATGTTCCCAACTATTTATTTCTTGCAAATTATTATCGTTCATATGTGAATCAATAATTCGATTTGTTGATTCTTGAACTGTTGATTGGTTTATTGATTCTTGTATAGATGATCGAGAAGATATTGTTTCTGAATCAAAAACTTGTGAAGAATATAATTTGTTTTCACATGAACAACAAGTTTTGAAAAGTTGAAATGCATTACAATTTTCGCAATAAAAAGATAGTATGATAGAATTCCAAAAGATTCGTTATAAATTCATATCTTTTTTCAAGATCAGGAAATACTTGAATATATGCTTTGTCGGAAACATAATTTGTAAGTTGCCAATTTTCATATTCGATAAATTCTTCGACTGTAGGTTCAATATTAGATTTGCCAGATGATTCTTCTTGAGAATTACCATTTTCAATCGCTCTTCTTTTGGCAGCTCTTTTTTGTTTATAAGAACTTGCAACTTTTGGCATTTTGAAAATAAAATCGATCAATTGATTACGCAATTAAATTTCTAACTGGTACTATAAAGTACTAGTTAGATATAATAAATTTATTATTCAATCTTGAAAAGGCCAAACAATTTGATTTGGTTGAGAACGTGTTAAAATAAAAAAAATAATCATAAAAATAATAATATATAATAAATTATCACTACTAAAATTATACCAATAAACATATCTCAATATTTTTGCCAACACTTGCTCAATAGATAAATTTGAAGTATTAATAATAGTAGCAACTTTTTTAGCTTCCAATATCAACTCATACGCATCAAAATCTCGTTTTAAAATATCTGATAAAACCTTTCCAATTATTTCTAATTCAGTTAAATCATCTAACTGACTACTTTTAGCTTCAAGTATCTGTTTGGCTCTTCGACATACCCTGGTTTCAATTTCTGCATCAAGCACCAATTTGATTTCGGCGGTTGGTAAAATTTTAGTTGTTGCATCACAACCCAATACAACAAATCCTTTTTTTTTGGTAATTATTTGAATTATCTCATTAATTGTAGATCGAATTTCTGGTACTTTTGCAATTTCTGAAGCTCTTTGGCTTTTTGTTAAATCTTGATAAAATTGAGAGTTAACATGTTCAATCTCTTTTAAATGATAAAATGGGTTATTAAGCATTTCATCTTTAAAAAGATAAATTTCATTAATTTGAATAATATTATCGAGATAAAATTTTTTTGCAAAATATCGATAAAAAACACCGCTATCAATGAGTTGGTATTCGAGTTTTTCAGATAATTTCTTGCCAATCGTAGTTTTTCCTAATGATGCTGGGCCATCAATAGCAATATTAATTTTCATTTTTGAGATTATGTAAATAAATTTCTAATTGGTGATACACACTAATCAGAATTATATTTTATTTTTTAATTTTATTTGGTTCCAATTTCTGTTTTAAAAAATATACAGAAACAAATAATTATTGAAAATGAATTGTATGTTCAATTGATTTAAGATTATAATAATAAACATTATGTAATAAAAAAAGTGGTTCATATTTCTTTAAAAATTCGTTCGCTTCTGAAATACTTTTGTCAGAAATTCCTGATAACCAGTTTTTATATAAAATATTATATTCTTGATTGTACGTTTCAACAATTTGTTTCCAAATATTTTTTACTGATTTTTTTGCAGACATTTTGATTTTACACAAATAAATTTCTGATTGGTGATTAAACACTAATCAGATGTTTTATTAACTATCATATACATTTATTTGAAAAATGATTATTTTCATTATATTTATAACAATTTTTATCTCTTTGATAATTATTATATAAATAATTTGAAAATTTCCTCTCATTAAAAAATAAAACCAATTTGTCATCTTTTGATACCATTCCAATACAATCGTGTTCAAGATTGCGATTATCTGATGTATACCATTTACATTTTTCAAATTGTGTATATTTGCCCTGCTTGTCTTTTTGTCCTGTTGGTGTCGTAAGTCCACAAATAAATTCTCAATCACAATCTTGAAGCTTTCGTTTACATGCTGCACAACATCGATGATTAAATGATCCTTTGCAATTTCAACAAATTCCGCCATTTAAAGGATATTCGTAATCATGCACCATATTATTTGAATCGAGTTCGTTGAATTTTGAATAAAAATCTTGAGGATTGAGTTGTTTGTTTTGAATAAATTTAATTACCGATATGTAATCTTTAAAATTTGTTGGTTGAATTGATGTAAGATTGGTTTCAGAATCGTTTATACTGATCTCAGATTCATTATTTAAAGAATAATTAAAGTATTGATTTAAATTTAATAAATAATTATAATTTGAATTATTAATATATGTTAAAAATTGTAAAAATAATTGAAATAATTGGGTAATTTGTTGTTGTTCATTCATTTTATTTAACTTACGTAAAAACTTTTCTGTTTGGTATTTATATACTAAACAGACTCAGATGGTGATTTTGGCTGATAACAAGAAGATTTTAAAATAAATAGTTCTTCTAAAAGTTGTTGACATGTTGAAATTAATTGATTTAATTCTGAATCAATTTGCTCTGATTCTGAATTTGTTTGGTGTTTTTTTTGATAAAGTTGATATTTTTTGACTTGGATTTTCTTTTTTCGTTTTAATGTTGTCTGCTTGAACTAGTAGCAGGGGACGCGGGCAGACTTTTTTGTGTGTTTTTACACCTTCTCTTCCGCGAGTTTTTTTCGTCAGTCCATTAAAATTGATACTAATTTTTTGGTGTTTTTATACTAAGCAAACATAAATCTCTCATCATTTGACTGACAAAGCAAACATAAATCTCTCGTCATTTGACTGACGAAGCAAACATAAATCTCTCATTAATCACATCGTTATTTGTATAAAACTTCTTTTTCTGACTTCGAGTGATGAAGTCACGAGAAGGTGGGCTTAAAAAATAGTGACTAATTGTGGTGTGTTTTTACACCCTTCAGTCTGCAAGTTTTTAAAGCTAAAAATCGTTAAAATCGGTACTAATTTTTTGGTGTATTTTTATACCTTCTGTTCGCAAGTTTTTTCTGACTTCAAGCATATATGCGAGAAGGTAGGATTAAGTTTCATTCTGGCTTTGAACAGTATCTGCGAGAAAGCGGAGCTGGCGAGAATAAAATTGCAAGACATAAAACCCACCAGCATGATCTTTACATGCTTTGGGTATAGAACTAGTAGGCTTACCACAAACTTTGCAGGGGACACGTTTTTTAGACCTCCAATGTTTATGGCATCCTTGAGGACGACGACAACCATGACCACAAACTTCACCAGAGTTATGCAAATAATCACAAGTAAATTTTCCAGACATGAGTAAAAGAAATATTTTTTATTTAAACAAAAGATATGAATAAAGTAATATATAATAAAAAATACAAATATTCAAAATGATAGATTATAAAGATATCGAATTAGCTTTAATTGAAGTAATTAAAGTGGCATATAGTCAAGGTACCAAAAAATATGATAAATTAGGGGCATCATATGTAAACTATCTTAAAACTTTACAGCGAAAAAGAGATCCAGAAGATCATGTTAGATATATAGCAAAGCAACACGCTCCAAACGAGGAAACCTATAATGGAAGAATAGCAGATTTTAAAGATTGGTACAATGAAAAGATATATACTAGTTTAGAAAAGTTATATAAATTATATTTAGAAATAGCTAATCAAAAAAAAAAAGTAAAAAAGCGAACAAAATTACAAGTAGATGAAATTCTTCAAAAAATTCACGGTTTAGAAATATAATATTGTTTAAGGACCCGTTTAGGTGGATATTCAACCTTCTTAACTACCATTAATTGTTCTCTTACAAACGATCTTTTGGGCCCATCATCATTTTCATCTATAAGCCAGTACAATACTGGTTGATTTTTTTGTATTAAGGATTCTTTAATATGATAAACTTTAAGAGACCAATTACAATCAGTCGCACGATGTCTTCCACCTTCTAACTCACCTGGTTCAAGTAAGTATCTTACCAAAATATTATAAGATAATCGAGGCTCATCAAATCCAACAGGACCATTGCGAGGTAAAGAAGGCATAGCACTAACCCATTTCTTTTGAATAGCTTCTGCAGGAGTCATTTTAAGAAGTCGAGTTACAGAATTATTAAGTTCTTTAACAATAATTGGAAGATTCTTCACCCAAACCCTAGACCTTTCAGATATTGGCAATAGCAAATCTGATGCATCTTGTATTCGAAACAATCTCTCTGCCAAGGTTCGGTTATATCTTTCAACAATACCCATACTACGTTTAGAATTAGCCTTCTGGATTTTTACACTATGCCTTTTCATCAGTCTCTCACAATCCCCTCTAAATTCTGAGCCCTTATCTGTTAATAATAATTTAGGATAAATAAGTGGACATGTTGGATCATTATAGATTTTTTTAAATGTCTTAGCAATAGTATTGGAAGTTAAAATATTTTTTAGGCTCAAAGAGCCATTGCTCCGCAATAGATTAACATCTTTAGCTTTTAGCTGGCTTACGTAAATATTAGGAATAATACCTCCAATTGGAATTGATGCTTTATATCTACTTGCTATATCTACTACATTAAGACAAAACATATAGGTTATTTTTCCAATTTTATCATAAGGCATATAGAGAATATCAGCCTGATGACATTTATTAGGAATTTGAATCGTATTAAATGAAACTCTAGGAATATACCTTGGAGGTGGCTTGTGAATCTGAAAAACGGCTTGCTTATTTAACCAATTACGTATCTCAGCTAATGAAAAATTATGTCCAGCCCTTCTACATACATCACGCATTTTTTAAGCAGTCCGATAATAACCTTCAGGCCTATAATAAATTTTTTGCAAAGTAATCTCCTTATCCAAATCATGGACCCTTTGTGGNGCTGACACTAGCTCCGGGTAATGACTACTCTTCGCGACCCAAAAACCCGCTTTGATAAGTGTCTGGTCATCTAAATCCTATCATCCAAAATCGCATGACACAAAAACCCTTTATATGATCTAGATATTGAAAGCATTAATTTTTTATTTGAATTTTTTGGGTATAATTAACTAAAATATTTAAGTTAAATTCTAATATTATAAAAATGCAAAATTATAATGAGATTGATACTAAAGTCCTTACCTATGCCAAAAGACATGAAGGACAATGCTTGGCTAAAGTTAGATCAAACCCTAATATTTATTTATGGGTTTGTAAAAATCAGCATCGATGGGAAGCATCCTATAAAGATATGAAACAAAATTATAGGTGGTGCAATAGTTGTCCCAATGTACCGGAAAGAACATGCCGATATATATTTGAGGATTTATTAAATAAAAAATTCTCACCCAGAAAACCTAAATTCTTGGAGGGATTACATCTAGATGGATACAATGAAGAGCTAGGCTTGGCTTTCGAATATAGTGGTAATCAACATTATCAAATCGTCCCTTTTTTTCACCCGCAAGGGCAGATGAATCTAGATGAACAAATTTGGAGTGATTGGAAAAAAAGAGCATTATGTTATAGAGAAGAAGTAATCCTTATTACAATACCCTATTGCGTCATTGACTTAGAAACTTTTATAAGGAGCGCCTTATATGCATTTGGTTATCTCCCAGTACCCACCTAGGAGGTAACATAGGCTCTTCCTTAATATGCATTAATTGTTCCCTTACAAAGGGACGTCGAGGTCCTGGCTTATCCAAGTAATATAAAACAGGCATAGGAGAATTCTTTCCAACAACAATTCTCCAGATTTTATGCAGGCTAGGAGACCATATTGGATCTGTTATTCTATGTCGTTCGAAAGGATCATTTTCCCATTCTCCATGAGCAAGCAAAAATCAGATAGTAGTACCCTTTGATAGTCGAGGTTCATCAAAACCTATCGGGCGATTATATTTTATCGATGGTTTGGAATATACCCGCTCAAGTTTTGTGGCCTCATTGGGACTCATTCCAATTAACCGAGTAGTAGTATCATTCATGTTATCAACAATTCTTCTTGCAAATCGTTCACATTCTCTACAGCGTTCGCCGGTAGGTAAGAGAAACTCTATTGCATACTGGTTTTTAAAAACCCTTAATTCGAATGATCCGGCATAACGATCAACCATAGCCAAGCTTGTATGCCTGAAAAGTGCTTTAATTATTAGGATGTTAACATTGTGTTCATCCATTATCAATATCACGCTTCCCATGAACTCACGACCTTCGTCACATTGCAATAGCAGAGCCCAGTTAAGAGGATTGTCAGGATTATCATATATACTCTTAAATGCTTTCGCGACTTCTTCACTACTTTTTGATGTTAAAAAAACAAAATCTTTATATCTAGTCGCGCAGTCTATAACCAATAGTACATAGTAAAATATTGGGCCATTATCCAACAAACCCGTATCCACATCTTCATCATATGGTATTTCAATTAAATCGCACTGGTATACAGAATTCAGTTTTGTAATTTTAGAGTAACTAGCATAAGGTATATTCTTCGGTGGAGGACGAAAAATTTGATACATTGCTTGGCCATCAAGCCATTTTTTTATATCATTAAATAGAAAGTTGTAGCCAGCTTTCTTACAAGCGTCCCACAATCCCTTAACATTTTGATAGAGACCCTCGGGCTGATAATACAGCTTCTGTAAGGCAAGATGTCGGTCAAGATCACATGCTTTTTGGGAATCAATAAGAATTGTAGGTTTTTGTAATGTCAAATTTCGATCTTTAACTTTTTTACTTTTAGCAATTTCTTGATCGAGTTTATAGGCTTTTTGTGGATCAATATAAATCAAAGGTTTTTCCATTATACTATAGTAATAAAAAACATGGAGGAGTTACAACAAACTAACCAGGAACTCTATGAGGTGGTATCACAATTAGCTGAATCAAATAGAAATTTCGAACAACGGCTATATACCTTAGAAAGAGTTATAGGTATACGTGAAGAAAGGATACAATATCTTGAAGAAGAGTTAAATAACGCTATTGAGCTTTCTAGACAAGACAAAGAAGAATTATTAGAAGAAATCTCAAAACTTAAAAGAATCGTTCACCAACTTGAGGAAGAAAATAAAAAGAAAGATAAGGAGATTTCTAATAAGGATAAGTTAATATCAGAATTCGATGAACGAGAGACAAAATTAAAAACCAGAATTCGTGAAATATCAAAATCAGCTGGCAATACCACTAAAGCACAAGATTATACAACAAAATTAGTGGATGAAAACGAGCGACTTAAACGAGAAATAAATACAATAAGGACTAACCAAATAAATAGGATTAACAAAATAACTCAGCAAAAAAATCGTATTACTGACCTTCTTTGTCAGAATTTTGCTTTAGCATTATTAAGATATCGAGATAGATTAGAACTTACAAATACACGAGAAGCTTTACAAAATGCACAGGCATGGAATTTTAATGAAAATGAATCTGATTCAGATTCTGATGAAAATTCTCCAGACTTATATAATTCTGATAATAATATGGGAACAATAGCTAAATTGGCCGATGCTATAGACCGATCCCTAAATGATACAGCAATATGTAGAACTGTTTTAACAAATCAAATTAAAAGATCAACAAGATCAATCTGACATAAATACACTAACCTACAACAAGATCTGGTAAACGTACGATGGGACCGAGATACGTACAGGCAGGAGCGAGATCAGGCATTGCTTAATCTTCAGCAGTTGCGAACTAATGCACAAAACCAGGTAAATAAAATGATAGATAATATAGCAGGAAAACAAACCCGTATTAGTGAATTGCTATGTAAAAATTTTGCTTTCCAGTTATTGTATCAGCAAAATGGCTACCACCTACAACAATGCAGAGCTGATAAGGGATTATTAGAATATAATAGAGACAGACTCTATAAGCGATATACAAAATGGAAAAATAAGACCCATGCAGAGCGCCAGAATATTTTAAATTTACAGCAACAAATTTTGGCGCTTCATAATAATCCACCAAATCAAATAAACATGGCTGATGCTAGACGTTTACAGGTATTAAAATTAATGGCTCCTGCTCTTGCAAAATTTCCACCTTATACAGGCCAAGAACCACCTGATGATTACTTGAATAAAGTTATTCAATCATGGGCATATCTTGAAGAGCATATGACGGTTCTTGAGAATGCAAATGCAGGAGATTTTGACAATGCGGTCAAGTGTAATATTTTAAAATCTATGATGGGTGGAAAATATGTTCCAGTACCAGCAAATAATAATCTTGTAGTAGGAAATCCAGCTATAAATTCTCCAGATACATTACGGGCTTGGATGAGAGCAAAATATCAGCGAGAAACTGTTGGAAATCAACAATCGGCTATTCAAAGATTGACTCAAGAAAGATATCAGCCCTACGATACTCCTGATACCTATGAAGCCAGAATTCGACCACTATTATTAGGAGTAGCAGACAATGATGCACAAGTTTTGGGATTTCTTAAAAGTCATTTAACAGGCGATTTTTATACTTGGATGAGAATTGTTAATCCTGCAGGCATTAATGCATTTTTCACTGAACTAAAAAATATGTGGCTAGAGCGCGGGCAAAATTTGAGTGGAAGGATCCCAGAGGAATCAAGTCAAATTGCCAATCAAGTTCAAGCCTTACCTAGTATAAATCCAGTATCCTATTCTTTACCACTAGTTACCCCAGCTCCTCAACAGCAAGGGCATACAATTTCTTTAGAAGATATGCAAAAAGCAATCCAGAATGCACTAGTGCAACAAAAAACTGAAAACCAGACATTAGTAAAGAAAGTTACAGAATTAGAATCTCAAATGGCTAAGCAAACTGCTCCTCAAACTGTTGAACCAGTTAGACAGCCAAGAGGTCCACCACCTTCATTACAAACGGAAAAAGGTATGGAAAATTATCGTTTATCACAATACTTAAATAATTTAGGTATATTTAGTACAGAAGATTTAGAGAGAAATTATCCTATAAAGCCTTTTCAAAAACCTCGTCCGGAACGAATATATTCATCAAACCAGAATGCTAGAATAGATAGAATAGAATCGAAAGTAGATGAAATCGGTCAAATGACATCTCAATTTGGGAGGATGATGCTTGAAAATCAATCCAAAAAACCCGTAGCTAAATCAAATTTAACACATCGATACTTTCCTCCTCTAATACCTTCCCAATCCCAATATGCATCTCCCGATTCAGATGATAATGAGGATAGTGAAGGTGAATATAATGAGGAAGAGAATAGATGGCATGCTCCATCTCAGTTAGAAAAAAAAAACAAGTACCGGTAAATGAAAAAATGCTTCCAGAACTTAGTCAGCCTGAAACATACGATGAACTATTACCAAAGCTTTCACTGGCAATGCGTAAAATGTGTCAGTCTCATATAGTCCAGGAAAAAGAATCAAAATCAGATGAATGGTTTTTGTCATTGCAATACTTGCATTGTAATATAAATGATCTATTGATCACTAATTCCTTTTTAGATAGCGCAAGTGAATTTGGGGGAGTGAATGATGCAACAATTAATGCTCTGGGGTGGAAAGCTGATAAGCCTTCTGACTTTGCTATAAAGGGCAATTCCAAACATATATCTAAATCATTAGGATGGTATACAGATGTGCCAATTAGTGTAAAGGACAAAGATGGTAAAATTGTTACGTCTACTGGAAATTTTGCTCGTATTAATAATGGTGAACCTGAACCAATGTTATGTTTAGGTATGACATGGATTCGAAAAGTTCAAGGTATTCTTGATCCAAATAAAAATCAATTTTGAATGAAGTTACATGGGAAGACTTACACTATCCCAACTTTTAGCAAGGCTACAGAGGTTAATAAACCAGAGCAACAAGTTTCAGATATGTATGATGGTGAGAATTTAAAAAAAAATATGACTTACTTGAAAAGCGACTCATAAAAACTGAAGAGTGGCTTGATATGGCTCTAAATGCAGGTAGAGTTCTTGCAGAAAGATGCTCTCAGCTTACTAAGGCAAAGACGGGCATATAGGAGCTAATCTTTCACTATCTTTCATTAATTTTTCAAGATCTGCTTTTCTTCTAGATGTATCGGACAAAGTTTGTGCACTCTCTGTATTATCTATACTAAACTTCTTTTTTCGGCTAATCTTTTTTGGCAATATGTTTGGAGGAACTGATGATACGTCTATATTATGAGATATCACTACATCTGTACTAGACAAAGTATCCAAATTTTGTTCTTTTTGAGGTATAGGATGATAAGTGTTTTGTAAGGTTTGATTAAAAATTATAGAAGTTGTAGCCCCATTTTGTTGCAGACGTTCACAATTGTTCCATATATCCTTAACACGGTTTTCATTAATATGGAAATCTCTTATTACTGTATATATAGGAACCTTGTCTTTAAGCTTCCTAATTGCTTCAATTTGTTCGGGTGTTAAAAATGTAGCCTTTTTGCGATAATAGATTTTTAGATACGGAGTAGTCATGGATTGAAGATTTTAGATTGATGTTTTTTATTTTTGAATGATAAAATACGATAAAAAATATTCAAGATTGAAATATATTATTTTAGATGAATAAAAATACTAAGAAAAAATGTTACTCTGCATCTTCGGTTATATATAAAATCTTATGAGACTTCTATTAATATTTGCTAATGATATATAATGTTAAATATTGTTTGATAATATTTGTATTCATTTTTTATCCATTAATAAGGAAGTTCAAAATTGATAATAATCTGATAATTCAAATTATATGTCTCGAATTCATACATTGTCAGATATAGGCGAAGGTAATAAACTTGGAGACTTACCATCCAATCGATATCCACCCAGCCGAACGGAACTTGAAAACCTGCTTAATCAAGCAAATCATGATCGTGAAATTGCTATAGAATGTGGCAATCGACTTGCTCATAAATGCTCTATCTTGGATAAAAACAATAAGCATATGCAACAGGATCTAAATCGATCCAATAAAGATAAAGAGAAACTCACTAAGCATACCTATCAGCTTATAGATGAAGTAAAACGATTGCGTTCAGAGTTAGATACTCTAACATCCCAGATTACTCGCAAAGATATTTCTCTTAAAGAATCTAAGATTAAGATAAAAGATCTCCTGTCTAAGATAAAAATATTGGAAACGAAACTATCTTCAACTCAGAATAAATCAAAGGAAATTACAGCACTTCGGTCTATGAAAAAAATACTAGAAAATAAGTTAGAATCAGCTCAAAAGGATGCATTCTCAACTCAGGAAGAGATAGTAAAAAAAGAATCTGAGATCATATCTCTCAAGTCTGAATTAATCAATATAAAGAATGAACTAATGAATACAAAGGATGAATTAGCTTTAAAAATTAATGAAATTGAGTGTTTAGGCGCTTTACGTTCTGCTTCGCAGAAAACAAAGGATATATTGGATCCTGTAATTAGGGGAGGTACAGAAAAAAATACGCAGAGTGAGGAACAAAGTTTCATATCGAATTCTGGAGACACATCGGAGGAATCAGAGATTCGAGGCTATGCCTCATCTAAAAGTCTTGCAAAATATTTTAAAAGTAAAAATGAGCTAGTAATAAAAGAAAATGAAACATTACCAATTATCACAAATAAGCAGAATCCAGAGTCATTGATTCAAGATATTACAATAGAAGGGGCAGTATGCGCTGGCGAGGCTTTAGTTAATGATAAGTATCAAATTCCTCCTATTATTAAAATTGTCATTATTACAATAATAGTGATATTAATTATTTGGTATATATACAGTAATATTTTTCATCAAACCCCGCCTTCTCGTTCTTTGAACTCGAAGCCAGATTATACTCATTATATGACTGCCTCTGGCAATTTGTTTTCTGGAATATATAAACCAACTATGAACGAACAAAGTGAAGTGAATTATCAGGGAAAAGAAATTTTTTATCCAATTTATAAAAATCATAGTTATGGATTCCCAATCCATTATACAAAAAAACCGAAAGAAAGAACTTCCACCTATGAAACTATTTCTTATGGATATAGACGAAGCTAATAAACATGTTGCATCTCGTTGTCAATCTCATCCAGCTAGTCCAACATGGCCCTTTAGAATGATAGTTACAGGAAAAAGTGGATCAGGTAAGACTAATATCTTAACAAATCTTTTTCTCGGTGATAAAGCTGAATACATATATAAAGGAAAAAAAGGTGGTAGGAGATATATTTCTTGTGATGATTTAATAGTTTGTGGTTATCATCCTGACGAGCCAAAATGGGCATTTGTTAGATATATGTATGGCATAATTTCAAAAGACCCGAAAGCACCTTACTATGAAAATATACGATTTAGCTATATATCACCAGAAAAAATCCCTAGTATAAAAGCATTTTCACCTGAACGAAGTACAGCAATTGTTTTTGAGGATTTGTGTCTCGCTTCAGAACATATACAGAATCGAATTGGCCAATTTTTTGGAAATGGGCGACATCGAAATATTTCATGTATATTTGTGGCACAGAAATATCATAAAATCACTACATTCATGCATGAAAATGCTAATTACTTAGTACTTTTTAATTCTGGTAGTTCATATGAAGATGTTTCTAAAATTATTTGTAGATATACAGATAACGTAAAAAATGCATCAATAGTTATTAACAGCTACTTACGCAAAGGTGAATTTATTGTATTTGATCTAGATAGGCCTGAGGATGATCCACTTGCAATTCGGCTAAGGTTTGATACTACACTAGATTTGCAAAAAGAGATAGAGTTACGGCAAAAGCACAAGATAAAAAATATATTACCTGCTAAACCCACGAATTCTGAACCCAAAAAAACTGAAAAATCAGCTACATAAGTGTCCTGCTTCGCAGAAATGAAAAGTCTATTAGTATTAATCCCTTTTTTTCCTCGTCTTTCAGAAAAAAGATATAGAGTAAGCTACTAGAGTAATATATATGGAGGTAATATGTATATTTTTGCTATCCATTTTTCTGGCTTCAAGTGATAAAGTCTCAAGAAGGTAGGATTTTTATTTTACATCAACACTTTTCTATCTGAGTTGATATAAAGAGCCAAGATGATTTGTTTGTTTACAAACTTCCAAAGCACTTAATTGTATTATATACTCAGAGATATGAAAGTGGCTTGCTATACAAGAAAATTATTGATAAAAAGATACCTAATTGTGATCTCAAGAATAGCATTAGGAAAACGATGGACAACTGCTCTATACAAAAAAATGTTACCAGCTTTCCTTTAGGAAAGATAACAAAATAAAGTCTAAAGTACTAGCCCTCGGGAATACTTTAGGTTGTTTTATTTTAAATAGATATATATATGAATAAGTTATATAATTAATAAATCGAATAAATAGATTAAATCAAATAAATAAATATATGAATTGCTTTGCGGACATGGTCTATACATTGTTAATTTGGCGCATTTCCTCTCGAATTCCCCATAAGAGTTTATAATGTTGAGCAAGTTCTGTTGCACACATATTTAAAGATCTAATTTTTTATTTAAAAATATTTCGATTCTTAATGCCATTCCAACTCAAATTTTCTATATATGATGCTTGTAAAATTGCTGAAAGTCGAGGTGGCCAATGCCTTTCTGATAATTATATTAATTGTAATACTCCATTAAGATGGAAATGTGTAAAAGGACACAAATGGACTGCTAACTTTCACAGTATAAAAAATGGAAAGACATGGTGTTCTATTTGTTCTGATACTAGACTCAATATTTCAATTGCTAAAGAATTAGCATATAGCAAAAATGGTGAATGTCTTTCAGAAGAATATATCAATAATCGGTCACCTTTATTATGGCGTTGTGGTAAAGGACATGAATGGACTGCCAATCTTATTAGTATAAAACACAAAAAAACATGGTGTCCAGGTTGCAGACGCGTAAAACCTCTTAATCTTGAAATTGCTAAACAAATAGCATGTGATAGAAATGGAAAGTGTCTTTCAACCGAATATAAAAATTCCAATGTTCTAATGCAATGGCAATGTAATATGGGATATAAATGGAATGCAATACTTAGTAGTATAAAAGCTGGGCGATGGTGTCTACATTGTGCTGGTTCAATTCCTCATACTCTTGAAATTGCTAAACAAATTGCGCATAGTAGAAATGGGAAATGCCTTTCAAGCGAATATAAAAATCTTGAAACTGATTTAATATGGAGTTGTGCTGAAGGACATGAATGGTACGCCCCTCTCAGTAGAATAAAAAACCAAGGCGCATGGTGTCCTTATTGCTCAAAATATAAACGCGAAAATTTGTGTCGAGAAATTGTATCAAAATATCTTGGACCCCCATCTAAGATACGTCAACCTGAATTTCTCAAAACTCCAGAACATCCAAGTGGTTTACATCTTGATATTTATTATCCAGAATACGGATTTGCGATCGAAGTGCAAGGTGAGCAACATAAACATTATATAGAATTCTTTCATAGAGGAGATCCCAATAATTTTATCAAACAGCAAGAGCGGGATCAACTCAAGAAAGAATTATGCGAAGAAAATTGGATCGTTTTAAGGTATGTTTGGTACTACGAAGACCCATATGTAATTATTCCAGAGAATCTTCGAGAATTGGGTCTTATTGAGTAAACTTAAAACTTTAAATATTCATAATGATTAAGCAATAAAATCTCATGTGCACACATTGTTAAATATGTTCTCTATTTTTTTTTTCTGACACACCCACACACACGCATATGCACAGCCCGATGTGGGCATTGATAAATACAAAAAAAAAATAAGAGCATGAACCAAGTTCGGAGTATTATAATAGATTGCAGTGCAGTGTTAACAAATAGGATTATTATATATTTATTAAAACTTTAACACACTACATTGGCTGGCTTTCCAAAACTATCTGCTGAATTTCGTAAAGATCAATGGTGAAATTACCATCAAGAATTGCAGGACGAGGATAAGAAACCAGTGGAACATATCCAATAGCTGGAATAGGTGGGTCATAAAATATATCACTTATCGGGATGTTGATCTGATATGCTGGATTACCCGGAGCATTACACCCAGTAGGTACACTACTACCTTTTTGCACAGTCCCAAAATGCCACTATTTTTTTAGGGAAAAACATATTATATCGAAAAAATAAAATAAATAGAATCTCTAAGCAATTTAACATTACTTTTCTGGTTGGCATTCCTTGTCTCCATAATTTAGCCTAATATTTAAAAAGTTTTTTAGAATATCAACTACGAAACTATAATAAAATAGTCAATAGATACATACCTTCATTGATCGATTAAATTGTCCATGTGTATTTCGTGTAGTTCGCAAATCATAAAGTTTTATTCCTAATACACATCTCACATACTGCTGACTCATCCAAAGTTCACACTTATTTTTCAATCCACGGTAACTTTGACTAACTGCAACCTCACATACGATTCTAGCATGAGGATTCCCCTACAAAAGTATAAGATTAGAAAAATAGATAATGATAATATACACCCAATTCAATGTACCATTGTATCGCTTGGGGGAGGTCCAATATTGAGAGGTCCAGGATTAGGAGGTCTTGGAACGTATGTCTTATTCGGACGTACTGCAATATCCGGTGCAATCCTAAGTCCATCTGCATTTGGTGAAGGATGAACTATAAAAAGGATGTAAGATATTAGAAAATCCATAGAAAGTCAAAGATCAAGCAAACTTGAATTTTCTTACGTGATTGACCCCTAACGACTATTGGTGGATTAATAATAACGCCACCATTTGGAATTCTGAAATACTCTTGTAGTAGTGCAACAACGGCTTCATGTACTTCTGTGCACATATCAATAATAAAAACGTTGCCGTTATTATACTCAAACTTGTATCCAGATGGTTCACGGCTTTCAAGAAATTTGTTGTAGTTTTTTATCGATATATTGGAACCAATCTTAAAAGGTAAACTGCAATTCATATGAGCTAACACTTAGTGGAACTTAAAGTAAAGGATCACAGTTCTATGATAAAAACATATGTTACCTATTCTCCTCTATGGGTTCCTTTGGAAATTTTGGAAGTTGAAATTGTTCTTGAAGCTTCTTAATTAAGTCACGAAACATTTTGAAAAAAGTTTGAGTAAAAAATTCGAAGTGGTTTTGTAGAAAATTATGTAGTTAAGTTAAGATAATCGGGTTATCGATCACAAGTCACGAGATATTTGAAAGGCACGGGAGTTAGGGAAATCATAATGCGTCAATCACGCTTCGCGGAATACATTTCGGTAGGTAAACATTTAATATAAGCAATTTTAACCACGAAGTAATAGAGCTTTATTTTTTGCTTCGCAGTTACTAGTAACTAAACGAACTCCATTTTGCGATGCAGATATATTTTGGGCTAGGGTAAGTCCATATGTCGCATTATCTAAATTTCCATCCATATTATTTACATTATCGCCTGAATCTCCGCCTGTATTATTTACATTATTTGCATTACAGTATCTCGATTACTATTCCCGTCCCTTCTACTAGGATCTCTTCAGGTGGGTGATGCGGATCGATCCCTTTGACTAACGGTGGATTCACGGCGACTCGTACTTAGAATTGATGGCACCTCGTAAGTTGGTAGTGAGATATATAGATATAAATATCGTTTGTATAGTTGTTCGTAATTTGAGGAATAAACATATGGATATCTCGAGTTTTAGCATTGGTATTTATGCGGGTCGATTTTAAAATATGGATTTATCGAGCTTTCCCAATTAAGAAACCAATTACATATCGATATGATTTCCTCATATATTACACTATATTTGTTTCTGTTATTTTAGTATGTGTGTTCTATATCGGGTACATAAAATCCCGCCTTCTCCTGATAAATCACTCGAAGCCAGATGTACATGTATATAGTTAGCAGATAATTGTCAACAAACAGATGTGCTATTTTTCTTTTTCCGAACTGGAGAGGAAAAAGATCTATTTCGGGTATTACAAGCATATGATTTAATTTTCCGGCAATAGGAATGTACAACACCCACCATTTGAGATCGCCTGGTCCGAGATAAACAAATCCGAGATATGCAAATCCGAGGCATACGAATTCGGTTAATTATACCATAGATTTACACCGGTTAAAGTATGGTTGAAGTGCGGTTGGAATGCGGTTGGTAAAATAATTAATTATACAATATATCGTAATATAATATGGGTAAAGTGCGGTTAAAGTGTGGTTAAAGTACTGTTGAAGTGTGGTTATGATAGTCGGAAATATACTTATGTGTCATAGACACTAGCTCCGCTATAAAACAAAGCAAAAAAATCTCTATCGAACCCAAATATCGAAAAATGGTTGAATGGACCGATTCTCAAATCCGTATACTTATTGATGAGCGTAGAAATAGAAATGATGAATATCATAATTTTGGAAGGAATCGAATCAGATTTTGGGATAGCATTGCAACCAGAATTAATCAAGAGCATAATACAAGCTTTAATGGGTATCAATGCAAAGAAAAATTTATGAATCTTGTTCGGGATTACAACGTAAGTATGGTATAGTAAGAAATTTATCAGGATCAGATTTTTTTTGCTTATGTCTAATAATTCATGTCAATTAGTTGATGTGCGATTATATGGCAGGGAATCGAAGAGCACGAAGAAGCC
>QKWP01001547.1:3636-25339 GCA_003550325.1 Gigaspora rosea
ACAAAACTTTGATCAAGGATATCTCTGCAACCACCTAATAAAATTTGATGAAAATTTTTTACTTATTTTATGGATTCATAATTATTAACTAAAAAATCTTTATCAAATTTAATCAGGTGTTTGCAGAGATATCTTTAATCAAAGTTTTAGAGAATTTCAAAATGCATATCACATAACAGATACATTTAAATTTTTGACAAAAATTTGATCAAGGATATCTTAGCAAACACCTGATCAAATTTGATAAAAATTTTTTATTTAATTATTATGGATTCGTAGAATAAGTAAAAAAATTTTCATCAAATTTTATCAGGTGGTTGCAGAGATACCCTTGATCAAAGTTTTGTCAAAAATTTAAACGTATCTGTCATGTGATAAGTATTTTGAAATTCTCTAAAACTTTGATCAAAGGTATTTCTGCAACCATCTGATCAAATTTGATGAAAATTTTTTAATTTGGATTCTATAGATTCATAGAATTCAAATAAAAAAATTTTCATCGAATTTGATCAGGTGGTTGCAGAGATATCTTTGATCAAACTTTTAGAGAATTTCAAAATGCTTATCACATTATAGATATGTTTAAATTTTTGACAAAACTTTGATTAAGGATATCTCTGCAACCATCTAATAAAATTTGATAAAAATTTTTTTACTTATTCTACGGATCCATAATAATTAATAAAAAATTTTCATCAAATTTAATCAGGTGGTTGCAGAGATATCCTTGATTAAAGTTTTGTTAACAAATTTAAACATATTTGTCATATGATACGTGTTTTGAAATTCTCTAAAATTGATCAAAGATATCTTTGCAACTACTTGATCAAATTCAATGAAATTTTTTTATTTGAATTCTAGGAATTTATAAAATTCAAATAATCGAATTTGGTCAAGAATTTGTAGAGATATCTTTGATAAAAGATTCTTCTATTTCTAAAAAGTATATTATAAAGAAGCTGCGCCAAATGAAAAAAGCTATTATAGAATGAATATTTAACCAAATAACTTGAAATTATAGAAAGCAAAAAATTTTAGCTTATTGTCTATTGATTATATTAGTGTGCAGTAACTTTTTTTATTTGAATTTGTAAAAATCTAGCCTGTGATGCTGATTTTTCTGTTTTCATCAAAATTGAAAATTTTAGAAAATTCTGAATCTGGAAGCAAATTGAAAAATTATTATAACTTAGTCAATATTAATCCATTTGTAATAAAATTTTAACTGAAGACTCTTGAATACCTATTCTATCACCTTACTAATTCATATTTTGAAGGTTTCATTTTGAGAAAGTGCTTCCAAAATCATTTGAAGTTTAGAAAAAACTTGTGAAAATGTATGTGTCAAAATTTACAAAAACATTAATATCTTTACAAGTTTTTAATATTAAATTTAACTAATTTTAACACCCGGTTAAAGTTAAAAATTTTAACTACCCTTTATTTTTATATAAGTTTTTTATATAAAAAATTATTCTTTAAAGATTAAAGTTAGGGTATAGGTATATTAAGTTAGAGGATGGATTCATTATTTATATGCAAAATTAGATGCCAAAAACTTTTATTTAATAGCCCAAAGCTAGTTTTTGTAATAAAATTTTACGATATTAATAATTTTTTGATTTTTTTCTAAATTTTTTTAAAATTTTTTTATTTTGTTACACAAGATCCTGCGACCTTATTGGTAAATTATAAGGTGGTTACATCACCAGGGGAGAAGTTAGCAACACTCTTTAATATTTTTTTATAAAATTTGAGATTCTATTAGTCCATGATGTGTGCTACAAACAAGTCTTGTTATAAAATTTTTTTAGTTAGCATAGTAAAATTTATTGTAATTCATCGACGAATAGTGGGTTATTTTGAAAAAGCAAAAAAAATATTACAAAGAAGCTGCATTAAAATTGTTTACAGGAACTTTCATTAATGATATCTCCACGAGTTCTTGACCAAATTTGATGAAAATTTTTTTATTTTAATTCTACAAATCCATAGAATTCAAATAAAAAAAATTATTAAATTTGATCAAAAACTCATAGAGATAATATTATAAAACTTTTTAAAAGTTAAAATATTTAAGTGACAAAATCAAGGTGATCTACATGTACCATAGTGTGAATAGCAAAATCCATAGTGCGAATAGCAATTCCCAAAAAATTATATTTATTTAATGTAATAAAAGGAAGAAAAGATTATTTGTAAAAGTATAATAGCAATTAATTTGTAAAAACAATTATAATTAGTTATAGTTAGAAAATAATATAACTAATGAATTTTTTAATTAAAAATTAAGAGATAATATTGTAATATAGTAACTTTTGCACAAGATAATATCACTTGACTTAATATATAAGTAGGTAAGGAATATGAAGATAAAGAAGATATAAACAGGAAAATAAAAGAATAAAATATAAGGACAACAGATTTATAGTCAAAGAATAATATCAATTTATTAGATATAATATTTTAAAATACAAATTTTTTTAGAAAGGAAAAAAAGTAAAGAACAGGAACTTGCTCTGCCTTGGAGAAAAAGACAGAGTTTTTATATCTTTTTAGTATATTAAAAAAGGAACTATCAAAGGAACCATCAAAAGAACCATTAAAGGAACTATTAAAAGAACCATCAAGGGAACTATCAAAGTAACCATCAAAGGAACTATCAAAGGAACCATCAAAGAAACTATTAAAGGAACTATTAAAGGAATCCTTAAATGAACCCTTAAAGGAACTATCAAAGGAACCATTAAAGTAACTATTAAAGAAACTATCAAAGGAACCTTGCTATCTATTAACTATTGGTCCAAAATAAAAATAGTGAAAAGTCTACTAATAAAACTAACACTACAGATTTGATTGGCTCAATAAAATTTGTACTATTTTTAATATTTGTACGATATTTTCTAATACTAATATTTAAAAATTATGCTAATATAACAATAATAAATTAAAAACCTGGGCATTTTTTATAGGATTTTGGTAATTTTTTAATATAATTTTTTGAAAAATAACAAACCTATATTTACTTAAATAACTTTTAATTTAGTAATTAAATTTGAATAAAATTTTTTTTTACATATTTTACTGAGAGCTTTATTTTAAAAAAAGATTTATTCAAATTGAAATACTAGATGCCAAAATAATTGGCAAAAACTGGTTTTTTGTTTTTTAAATTTTAAAGGTTTTTGCTAAAATGAGTATTGTTGTATCAGATGTTCAAATTTTCATTAAACTTACCAGAAATTAGCTAATTTGATATTGGCCAAAATTTTGACCCCTTATTTTATTTAGGTCTTTACATTAAATTTTTACTTTTTCAGACCTCCTTCTAGAAAATCAGCTGATTTATAGCCCTCCCCTTATAATAAATATATGGGCACAGGCAATAGAAACAGCCCTTTTTTACAATTTTTTGAAAAATGAGCTTTTATTAAATTCATATAAATTTAGACATGACTGATTTTTTTCTATTATAAATGAAAGTCAATTTGCATAATAAAAAATCAAGATAATGTAAAAGAAAAATTACACGAGACTGTGTAGGGCCAACATATTACAAGATTACCCGATAGTCACCTGTTAGCTTTAACCAATCAAAATCGTGAAATTTGATTAATCCTGGATCAGTCTGAAAATCAAAACAAATAATTAAACTCAATTATCTCAAAATAAAATATATGTAAAAAAGGGCTGTTTTTATTGCCTGTACCCCATATATCAAATTTTTTTTTTTAAATTTCCTTAGTAGTATATCCAAGGGTGCTGTTGGCGCTCTTTTATTAACTCATTATTACAAAGGTCTTACATATACAACAGGTTTTTTCTAATCTATACCTCCCTCTAATCATTTATTTTTCCCGGCTGACTCCAGCGAGCCAACCACATCTGGTGCCTGTACCACATGGATCATAGGCAGCTTAAAAGAACTATATATTCTACCAGTACACTATTTAGGTTAGCCGTTTTTCATCTACCCTGAGAGACACTTTTTATCTTTGGTCGGTGTATCATTAGGTTCCTGGTCTCTTGTTTCCTAATTCAGTTAGCAACCTTGACTTTATACACATTTGTCTTGTTTCTTTTTATAGTGGATGGTCCTTATGTTTACGACATTTCTTGTCAGATTTTTTTCTTTTTTTGGATGTCGCATGACACTGTAGCTATGTTATGCAACTCATTGTTGTTGTAGTACCATGTCCAGAAATAGTGAAGATATTTGATGCCTCATCATAGATCTTTGCTATTCATAATCCCAACATGGTTTTTGTCATCCACTAGACTCGAAACGGCGACCTTGCAAATATGACACTGGAGCACTAACCATTGAACTATCCGACCCAGAGTCCCCATATATCAATTTAGAATATTCTAGTAGAAAATAAATATTTTATTGTAGCATTACAATAAAATTAGAGAGTATTTTTTTTATAGAACAGTTAAATAAGAATTTAATTATATTTTAAAATTAGGTACAATAGTATAAAAAAAATAAACAAATAGTTATTTTAAAAATAATTACTTATTTATAAAAATTACATATTAAATTATATTTTGTATATTAATGAATATCCATAAGCTGTACTAATTTAGTACAAAATGCTTAATTAAATACAGTTAAAAAACTGAAATTTTAAAAAAAATTTTATTATTAACCTTATATTTTTTTTTTAAACTTTGGCAATCTCGCCGGTGCATCCTTTATTAAAACTTTGCAATGATACATGAGTATACAAATTGTAACGAGGATACAACTAGCTACTCGTACACTTTTGGTGTCTAATTTAAGTAGTCCGCCCGAAGGTTCTACACTAGCTGCCATATCTACAACCCGCTACAGGTGTTGCCTATTTAAACCCTCTGATTATCAAATTGCTTATCCAATCATACTCAACAAGTAAATGCCTGATATACCTGGCTGCTTTTTAAAGTGCCCAGAAGCGATCTGCCGCACCAGACCTAATCTACTTACTTTCGACGTATCAGGAAGTTTAACCTCATGATCCATGTCCCACACACTTCAACACGAGGTTTTTTCAGCCACCTATCGGTAACCAAATTTTGCCCTTATTAGGTTCATTCCAATCCCGGCCACCCACCTTCTCTTGGTAGTGCCATCATAGATTTTCACTATTACCTCCTAATTCGGGACTTGCCAAACAGGGTTCCATTTCTCTGGTTCCCTGGATTTTTTAGTGTAACAATAACACCATTGTGCCGTAGCTCCCATTCAAGATGGTAGAACCAATGTAATAGGCTTTTAACCCAACCGATCTGAGCCACATGGTTACCGAACACAGGCCTATATTCAAAATGTCAACAGTGGAATTCGAACTGTCAACCTGCCACTTGGATGTGACACCTTGACCACTTTTCTAAGGCGCTACACCCTCATTATTAATCTTATATTAAATTTTTATAATAGATAAATATATATTTATTTAACCTACTTTAATTTTAGAAGTATATTTTTTCATAAAGTTTATATTTATTATTATTTATTAGCAAAATTATTCATGGTGACTGTCGCCATGGTGACCCATATAATTAGCCAACCATATTTAAGATTAGTGATTATATATTAGCTTGTCTCCAAAGTAGATCTGGATTTAGATCAATCTACAGGTAAATCTAGAATTTTTTTTATTATTTTGTTTTTTTTTTCATTCGTGCTAATACTTTTTTTAGATTTTCTTTAGATAAGTAAAATTTTTTCTTCTTTTTGTTTTTTTTTTTTTACTTTACGGGTACTAACTTTCTTTTTTGTCATTTTTGGAGTTGCTGTTCTTGAAGTCATTGTTTTTGGAGTTGTCATTCTTGGAGTCTTCATTTTAGGAGTTATCGTTCTTGAAGGCATTATTCTTGGAGTCATCATTCTTGGAGTCATCATTCTTGGAGTCATCATTCTTGGAGTTATTGGTCTTGAAGTCATTGTTTTTGGAATCGTCATTTTTGAAATCGTTATTTTTGGAATCGTAGTAAAAGTTGAGAACTTTGTCAGTTTAAAGGTTTTTTTACTAGTTAGCTTTTTTTTGTTATAGGTACTAACTTCTCTCTTTTTTTAGATATTTCTTTTCTTGGAATCGTTGTTTTTGGAGTTATTCTTTGAGTCACCATTCTTGGAATCGTTATAATGGAGATTAAACCTTTGTCAATTTAAGTAGTTATTTTTTGTTTTTTACTAGTTAGTTTTTTTTGTTATAGGTACTACTTTCACTCTTTTTTTAGGTACTTCTTTTCTTGGAGTTGTTGTAATGATAATAGAATCATAAATTTGACCAAAAACTCACTGAAATACAAATATGTCTATAAATATATACATATATATATATATAAATTTAAAAACAATATATAATTATAATTATAAAAACTAAAATCTATAAATTTTATAAAAGTTTTAGTTAATTTTAATAAATTTATTTTTCTATAATCAGAAAAGCTAGCTTTATAACTGGTTAAAATTTTATCAATATTGGCTTAGTAAAATTTTTTAATATTAATTTATTTTTACTCTATTAATTTATTTTTACTCTTTTAATTTGTAATTACTATAAATTTACTATTAGTTTACTATTAATTTACTATAAATTTTATAAGTAAATTTAACCATTTCTGGATTCGTATTACTTTATAAAAATCTAAAAATTTTATTTTAATTAATTTTTTTTGTTCTTTTAAAATCAAATATAGATTAAAAATAATTTATATTTTGAGTTTAAAAAAACACAACTATGGTGTTTTACACCATATTACACAAAACTATTAGAATGGCCAATCAAAACTTAAGATCAGGTATAACAAAAAATTTTGTTTTTTTGTTTATTTTTTTAAAAAAACATTTATATCTCAAAATTTTGCTTATGAAATCACTTTTGGGGCTTTAATAAAAAAATTCCTTGCTAAATTTTGTATACTAATGCTCCAATAAAATCCCAGCTCTTATCCTAACCCTAAAGTAATTAAAATTTATTTTTGTTTTGTAAAAATTTATTTTTTTGGTTTGTTATACAAATTTGCATATCTAATTTACCTATGGTAGTAAAACACCATTTTTTTTTTTTAACTAGCGGCCCTGCCTTTATTAACAAGAATTACATATACATGCACTAAGTCATTTTATAATAATTGTTATACAGTCATCCCTTTCTATAATCACCAAGTCCGTCGCACCCTATTTTGGTGATTGTAAAAAGGTGTGACTATAAATAAAATACCTTATTATGGTCATCTATAGGCAGTGATGGCAATTTAATCGGCCAAAGAAAATTTAATTGGCCATTGGCCAATATATAATTATTTGGCCAAAATGGCCAAAATTTTGCGGCCAAAGTTGAATGTCAATTGGCCAGGCCAATAAAAATTATTTGGCCGATATGGCCGTTGGCCAATGGCCAAATGGCCAAACGGCCAAGTGGCCAAATTTCTCTGTATAGTAATAAAAAAGAAATGTATATAAAAATACTGTATTATATGCATACTAATGTTAATATATATTACATATACGTACTGGTTTTGTTTAAAGCCACACTATTAACTATAAGAACCAATATTCTTGAATTGTATTTATTGTATATTACCTTCCCAAAAAAAGTTAATTAACACTATAGTTATCTATTTTCATGTGCTATTACTAAAGTTGCGATAAAGAAATTGACGAACTATTGGAATTAATAAAACTTATAGAACGGATCGATATTTAACTATACGTGAAAGAATAATTAAATCTAACGATTCTTTTCAAGTTCTTTTTTAATTATAATAGTTTGCTTGAAAGTTCGTTTTGAAAGCATATTAATATATAAGATAACTTAAGTAATAATTGTTAAGCTATATAAAAAAAAATCTAGCGAAAGTTAATAAATTATATAAAAAATAATTTAAGTGAAGGTTTAATAACTTATATAAAAATAATTTAAGTGAAAGTTTAATAAACTATATAAAAATAATTTAAGCGAAGGTTTAAAAAGTTATATAAAAGTATAATTTGAACAAAGGTTTAATAAGTAATTTGAGCAAAGGTTTAATAAACAAAGGTTTAGTAAGTTATATAGAAAAATTACTTAAGTGAAGATTTAACCAATCAAATTACTAGTTTTATTTGGCCGTTTCGGCCAAAAATGAAATTTATATTTTTGGCCTTTTGGCCTCGGCCAATGGCCGCGGCCATTGGCCGGCCAAATAACCAAGTGACATCACTGTCTATAGGCGAAATGTGGCGTGCTTCCATCTTAACTTTTTTCTTACTAAGTTAACGATACATGCCCACTAATTGAAAGTTGTAGAGCTCATCGAGACGCATCTAAAGGTGGTTAGATTATTCAAATCGGCCCAGTGGATAGCGAGATATCATTGAAAAACAATTGGTCGACTATATAATCTCTATGTAAACAATATTTGTTTAGATTTTATATAGTCGGCCAATCGTTTTTCGACGATATCTCGCCATCCACTGGGTCGATTTGCATGATCTAACCACTATTAGATGTGTCTCAACAAGCCTGGGCATGTATCGTTAACTTAGTAAGAAAAAAAGTTTTAGATGGAAGCAATCCACATTTCGCCTATAGTGATTTTCATATATAATCTCCAACACAGATTTTTATATGGTCAGCCAATCGTTTTTCGATGATAACTCGCTATCCACTGGGCCGATTTGGATGATCTAACCACCATTAGATGCGTCTCGACGAGCTCTACAACTATCAATTAGTGGACTTGTATTGTTAACTTAGTAAGGAAAAATCTTTTAGATGGAAGCACTCCACATTTCGCCTATAGAATCACTCTCCAGTTGACAGGCGGATTATCAATTAATAGATAATTTTAAATATACGTGAATATGAAAATTGGCCAATCAGATTATATAATCCATATTTAGTTGAAAATTTGTGACTATAATGAGGGTTTTTTTATTAATAAAATTGTTAAAAAATCAAATTTTCATAGTAATAGTAATTATAAGTGATTTGTGACTATAATGAGGTTTTTTTACTATGTTTGAGTCTGTCGCACAAAATCAGGTGCTTAAATAGAGGTGTGACTATATGGGGTGTGACTATAGGGAGGTCTGACTGTATTTTTATTATTTTTATTAAAATATTATAAATTTGTATTTTTAATTATTTTTTTTTACTGTGCTAACTTTAGTACAGCAAATTTGGCAAAATATAAGTTTTGGTTAAAGTCAATTTATACAAAATTTTTATATATAACTTATACTAAAATTTTGAATAAAAAAAGATTAGTATTAAAGTACATTTTAGCAAAGTTTTAAGTAAAAATTATTTTTTATTATTGTAAAATAATTTTTTTAAACTGTACTAAATTTAGTACAGAGAGCTTATAGATACCCATTAATAAAAAGATTTTTATTAGTAATTTTACTATATAATTGTTTAAATTCTAATAATGATATAGGTTTTTTTTGTATTAAATTAATATAAACAAAATTTAATAAATAAATTTGGTAATAAATATATTTTTGGAGATGATATAGAAAAAGATGATAATTAATTAAATAAAAATTAGTAGTTTTTGTTAATAATATATTTAAAAAAATATATTTTTAATTATTTTAGTATTTAGTAAAGATACTATTATTAATAAAATATATTAGTACATTGTTAGTTTGTTATATTATTTATTTTATATAGCATGTTTAGACTAATAATATTAAAATATTTTATATAAAATATAAAAGCGCAATAACATTTTAGGTAAAAGTTTAATTAAAAAAATTTTAAGGCTCTATTTAACTATATATTTAGTTTTAAACTTTTTAAAAGTTTTAATAAAAAAAAAATAATTTTTTAATAAAAAAAGCTATTTTAAAATTTTAGTATAAATATAAAAATATAAAACATATATAAAAAATTTAATTCGTGATTTGTCTATAAATAATAGAAATTATATATATAATATATAGTAAAAAGTGGGAATAAGTAAAAATAAGTTTTTTAGTAAATATTGAAATCTGGCTGTTCTTTCTTCTAAAAGTTTTTTCTGTCAAGTAAACTTTTAATATGCATCTAATAAAGTTGTAGAGCTAATTTTCTGATTTCAATAGTAGTAAAATCATTAAAATTGACACAATATAGCATGAGATATAAGCATTTTAATCTTCGCAACTATATGTTTTTCTTTGTTTATTTAAAGAAAAAAACATATAGTCGTGAAAATTAAAATACTCATTTTTTATAATATACTAGGTCAATTTTAATGGTTTTACTACCATTAAAATCAGAAAAATTACCTCTACAATATTTATTGATAAACATTAAAGGTTTAATTGACAGAAAAATACTTTTAAAAAGAGGAACAGCCAGATTCCCATATTTAGTAAATTAATATAGTAATTAGCCCCCAAATTTATTATGTAGATCCTACTAATTATAGGCGAATTATGAATTAACTAATTAGATACAACTTTATAAATAAATTATTAGCAAAAATTTTAGTACAATTAATATAATTTGAGAGATTAGGCTATGAGTACTATAGTATATATTTATCAAAGTTATATTTATATTTACATTTATTAATTATAGTTTTTATATTTTTAATCAGTTTTACTAAATCACACCACTGGTGCTCAACACTACAATGATTTTCACCAATCAAATTTTTTAAATGCAGTGTAATGTAAAGATCAGGTATAACATAAAATTTTTGTTGTTTTGCTTTTTTTAAAAAAATACCTTCTAACTCAAAATTTAATCTACGAAACCACCTTTTTTTTAAAAAAAAAAACCCCCTTGCAAAATTTTACTATATACTATGCCTCACCCTAACCCTAACTATTGCTCTACTTAATATATATCAACTTTAACTTTTGTTTATTTTTTTTTGTTTATTTTTTAATATTGATCTATATGTTACACTGCATACTGGTGTTTAACACCACTGGTTTGATTTATAATTACTGTTTTTAATTAATACAATATATATAATATTTATTTAAATAAAATTTATTTTTATTTTTAATTAGAAAAATCAACACCTTGGGTCCAATAGCATAGCGGTTATGCTCCAAGGTTGCAAATCGCAAGGTTGCCAGTTCAAATCCAAGTGGTGATTTTAAGAAAGTCAGCCGGGCTAGACCAAATTAGGATCCTAGAATGGGCAGCGATCGACAATCAAGGTTATGACGACGAGGGCTGTGCCAGAACCCCGATTTGGAATAACCGAAGTCACGAGACGTAATGTGAGGCCTAAATCTGGATATTACGAGATACTACATGAACTCATGGTGCAAGCAGTCTGAAAATTGGCTGCGAAGATTTCTTGCCACTGCGGCGGTCGGTGACGACAGGTCGCTTCTGGGCGTTGCGAAAGCAAAAAGCCGGAGGTAGTCAGGTTGTAATGGTGGAAAATAAATAACAACTACGGTCATTATAAATCACTAAATATAACACCAGCAAGACTGTCAAAAAAATAAAATTAGAAAAATCAACTTCATGTTTACAATATAGATAATTATCATGCAATTTATAAAATTAGAAGGGCAAATAATACTTCAACATCTAGTACAAACTATTTTGCTATATATATAGCAAAAGTGTTTTAGAATCTCAATCTGTTTTACTTGTATACAATAATGTATCTATCTATAATTTAGTAAACATTGAAGCACTAAAAATCTGTTAGTATCTTATTAATAATTATAGTAAAATATTTGATATTCTATATTACAAATAACAGTTATTTTGGGTTTTATGAAACTGTTTAGTAATTAATAAACTTGATAGAATCAATACTTTAATAGTGTATAACGATAATAACAATTTAGAAAAACAGAAAAAGAAACAATCAATAGAAGGCTTAAGTTAGTTGGATTTAATGAGCAAATATTACACTTAGTTAAAGACTATATTAAAATAATAATACTTATTTATTATCAATAATAAAATATAATATTTGGATGTGCTACTTGTTGCTAATTGGCCTGGCCAATTGTTCATTAAAAAAGCCCATATATAAAAACACTGCCAGTATTAGATGTATTTATTAGAAGGATACTAATTATTCTTTTTTTGATATAATCTGAATACATTTGCTGTATTTCAATGAATATTATATAGAAAATACTTATAGTTGAATTAGGGCAAAATACAAATTCAATAGTAGACAATATAATAAAACAAGCCTATATTATAAAGTAAATTGGTTGGTTTTTTTTTATTATTAGGCAAAGCAAAGTTTTTTTAAAGTTTACATATTTTATTTGTTAATTATATAGTAAACTATAATTTAGTATTTAACAATAAGTATCATAAAACATAGCAATATCTATATATTTTACCTGTGCTTGACCTTTTGAAAAAGAAAACTAGCCTTTTTCTTTTAGAATACTTTCAAGATTTGTTTTATAATCATAAAATGATTTGCTTAAAGTTAAAAAAGAAAACCAAAAACCAAAAGTTTACCATTTTGCTACTTTAGAAAAGAAGTTGCTTATAGTTCATCAACCAAATTTGTATAATTATTGTAAGCATCTATTTAGTAAAGAAGATGAGATAGTTTTTATTTGCAACCATGAGTATCATTTGATATATTATAATAGAAGTGTGCTTATTGTAAAGAAGTCTATAAAAAAGGAATTTTTAAAAATATTGAAAAGTTTTGGAATGACTTAAAGGTAAAAAGACACTTATACCAAAAGATTTTGATAGTGATAAAAATATTAAAAAAAAGAAGAAGAAAGAAACTTCAAAAGAAATAAAAGGAATTTTAGACATTTTGTCCAAATTTGAAGCAAATATATAATTTTTTGGTAAATGAAAACTAATAAATTCCTTATTGTTCTTTATGAACTTGCTGTTGAAATTGTACAAGCCAAAAGTATAAAAAAAGTAATAGAATTTCAAGTTATTTGTATACTTACATTACTTTATAACAATTTACTAGTAAAAATATAGATAGTATAGTTACTTCTAATATACTATATATTAATATAATAAATTAAAAATTCTATAATTAATATTTTAAGTTAATTAATACAGTTTAAAACTAAGGTTTTGGGTATATATATATTATAATGTTGAATAATAAAAACAAATTTATTATATTTTTATTAAAATTTTTTTAATATCAATTAACAATTTTTATATAAAGTTATTATATAAATCTTTAAAAATTTATAACTTTTGATTCACTGATCCAATTTTGATGATTTAACTACTAAAATGATTCTTATAGAGAGTTGATTATAATAAAACTAAAAATATCAAAATCTGATTACATGATTAGGGCGCTAACATTTATTACCTAATATCCATTTACTATAGGGACTTATCCCCATTCCCAAATAAGATCTATAAATAGAATTTTAGCCAATCAAATTTAACTAAGGTAAGATTTTTCTTGACCTCCCTACCTCTAAAATATTATCTAATAAATGTCAGTGCCCTTAGCAAAATTTCATATTATATTATTAATATAATATAACCATAATATAAAACCTTACCAATCACGTGATCAAGCAATCAGATTTTGATGATTTTGGATTCATTAGATCCTTTTACAGAGAGGATCATTTTGGTAGTTAAATCATCAAAATTGGATCAGTAGATCAAAAGTTGTAAATTTTTAAAAATTTATATAATAATTTTATGAGCAAATTTATTCATTGTCTCATGCGATGCGCCTTATATGTCACTCTCCCAATCAAATTTCAAGATTAGGTATAACATTACATGATTAAAAAATTTAAAACAAATGTTTGTTTTGTCAAAAATCGTCTATAACTTAAAATTGAGCATATGAAACTACTCTTAGGATTCTAACAAAAAAAATTCTTTGCAAAATTTTACTATAAAACTCCCCTCTCACTCCTATATCTCACCCTAACCCTAACCAATGAAAAAACAGATTATTTTGATTTTACATTATATCTGATTAATTTTTGATCTGTGGAGGGTGCGACAACATCGCATATGCAATGTATAAATTATTTCTAATTTTATATAATTAAAATAACAATTTTTATATGATAAATTGCTATTTAATTTACTATTTTAACTTTTTTTGCTACATAATAATCTTATTTGAAATTTTGCACATATTTTTTAAATAGTTACACCAAATTACTTGCATAATAGCACAAAAATACTTAATTTTGATTGGTTAATCTTATAAATACTAAAAAAAATCAATTTTTTATTAATTTTTTTAAAAAAATTAAACAACTTAAAATTTTTTTTAAAAAATTAAATCAAAAAAAAATATTTAAATTTAACCTTAGGTGAATTTTACCACTTATGTAATCAAATTTGTAATATGTATTATGCAATCATGCTTTATTATATACCGGTAGATAATTTCAAATATTAAATAGAACTTAATACAACTGTAAATTTTCCCACGTGAAATGCTTGCCAAAGAAGTTAGTAATAAACAACTTGGATCAAAGGTAGGAAGTACATTAGTTAATGCATTTTGCAGAAACATTAACTGAATTGTTTAAAACTTGGTTTAAAAGGTGAATGAACATTAACGATTGCATTAGCAAGACTTCTTTGGGAACTTATCTTAATTAAATGCTTTAGTAAGTTATTTTGTAAGGCTGTAAATTTTAAATTTTAAGCATTTCACTGGGATGTTGTTCAGACCTGTGCTTTTTATGGATATTCATTCAAAACAAGTGTACTTTTTTCTTTTATTACTACCTTTAGCTTATAAGAACAAACGATGCATGTACTAGCGCATACTTTATCTGAAAGCTCTTCCAAAGTTGATTCACATACCAGTATATATTCAGTTTTTTCCTATGAAAAAGGTATAAATGATGCACAAGATATTGTATTGAACGATGCCATGAAAGATCCCACGAACGATCCCACGAATGATGCCACGAACAATGCCATGAACAATGCCATAAATGATGCCACAAACAATGCCATGAATGATACTATGAACAATAGCACAAATGATAATATGAACAATGCCACAAATGATATTATGAACAATGCCATGGATATGATAAATGCTAAAAACATGAACATGAACAATGCCATAATTATAAACGATGCCATAAGCATAAACAATGCCATAAGCATGAATGATACCATAAGCATGAATGATGCTATAAGAATAAACAATGCTATAAGCATGAATGATGCTATAAGCATGAACGATGCCATAAGCATTAACGATGCAATGAACATAAATATTAATGATACTATAAGTATGAACATGAGTATGAATAATAGCATGAGCACTAATGACTATTTTTTGATATCAGAAGTGGAACATGATAATCTTAATATTAGCAGCGCTCAAATTCAGACCTCTGGTAAGTTTTGTTATATGTTAACTAGAATGATCTCTAACAAATATGATAGTTTTACTTAATACTAACCTGTAGTTTTTAGATTTTTTTAGTGACGATTCTGATACAACTATATTAACTTACCAGTATAACCTTCACGTAGAAGATCCTTTTGATGACTGGTTATCTGTTGATACATTAATACACCAATATTGTCTTGAACATGGTTTTGGATATTAAATTTTTTGTAATGATAAAGACCCGAAGAATCCCTTCATTACTTACTACAAGTCTTTTCGTTGCTCATTAAGTGAAAAATATAAAGCTCAAAAAAGCATCAATCAGAATTCACATCGTTTACATGGTAATATAAATACCAATTGTGAATGGCACTGTAATTTTACCTTTCCAAAAATAACTCAACAAATAATATGCACAACACTAAAAGATAGTCATAATCACGAATTAAATTCTATTCAAATAGCTGATATAATTCCTAGGTATTGTCGTCTTAGTGATGAAATGATCAAAGAATTGAAGTTTCTTATTAGCTGTAAAGTAGCACCAATCACACTGTTAGAAATACTTAAGAAAAAATATCTATATCATATTTTTCATAAACAAGATGTTTATAACGCAATTTATAAGAATTGTAATAGTAGAAATGAAACTATTTCTGATTCAGGTTTATTTCTTAATGCTCTTATTGAAAAAGTTCACGACGCAGACTGGAAAGTGTTTGTTCGACATACTGGTGATGAGCATCGTTTGTCAGGTATTTTTTGGATGTCTTCATTCCAGCAAAATTTGCATCAGCAATTTCACGATATTGTTTTAAATGACAATACATGTAAAACTAATAAGTATAACATGTATTTGAGTGTCTTTATGTTAGGGATAATTATGGACAATTTTGAAATATAGCAAATGCCTTAGTTGAGGATAAAATGGCATCGACATACAAATGGATTTTGCAATGTTTAATGAAGGCGATTGGTGATCTTGTTCCAAAATCATTTTGGACAGATTCTGAACCAGGTTTAATAAATGCAGCTGCTCAGGTTTTTCCAACAACAAATCATTTTTATTGCCTTTTTCATATTTGGCAAAATATTATTAAGCATCTTAAAACCAAGTTAGGTGCAAACTTTCAATCGTTTAGCCATGCATTTTACTCATGTCGAAATGTGTTAAGTGTGGAATTATTTAGCTAGCAATGAAAATTTATAATAAAGTCATTTTCAGAATGTTATAACTATATCACTAGAGGGTGGCAATCAATTAATCGACAATCACTTTACTGACATAACATTTTACTGACAATTATTCACCGACACGTTCATTTTACCAACAGTTTATTTCACTAAAGCTCATTTTACTGACAAAGTAATTCTGGTCATTGTCGTTAGGATCAGGGTAGAATTAGATAAAATTAGAGCCAAAGTTAGAGTGCTTTTTGAAAAAAAACTTGTCAGTAAAATGAACTTCGGTGAAACAAATTGTCAGAAAATGAACTTGTTGGGAGTATTTGTCGGTAAAATGTTATGTTAGTGAAGTGACTGTTGGCGAAATAATATGAACCCATGACTAGAGCATTATATAATAATCAAATAAGTTGGGCCAGGTCTTTTACACTATTTCAGTTCAACGCTGGCATACAGAGCATCCAAAGTGTCAAATCATTTAATGGTATCATAAAAAAGGTGTTAAATAGTACTAGCACACTTTGTGATATTGAAAGATAATTAATAAAAAACACGAAGATGAATCTCAGTATTGTAAACTAATCGATCTCAAGGATCAATATATGACTATTGGACCTCCACATATTTCATCCCAATTTTTTTCAAGTGTTAATGCGGTTCTTGTTCAGTTTTAACACCACCTGTACTATCATAGCAATGATTTCAAATATCCCAATCATTTACTTATGAAGGTTCATTAGTTTCATTTCCTATTGAGATAAAGTGATTTTACATTTATGCTTATTAATTAAGTATATACAGTATATGTTATATTATATTATTACACTTATTTCTATAGATTTCTGAATTGGAAACTATTAATAATAATTTTATAGAAAATGTGTTGGATGAACCACAAGCAACTTTACAATCTCTTTTAAGTAGTACAGAATTTAAAAATATAATTGAAACTTAGAGAATTCATCGTATAGGTGGACTTTCAAGTAAAGAAAATTTGGTAGCACTATTTGCTAACGGGACCCATATTTGTACTTGTATGGAAACTATTACAAAAGGCATAATCTGTTGGCATTTCTGGTGTTTTATACTTTATTCACATTTTGCAAGATTTTATATAAGTATTATACCAGCCAGATGGTATAAAGACAATATTCATACTAAATTAGACTTTAATATTAAAAACTCTCCTGTACTTTCTGCATTAGAATCACCTTCTAATAGTTCTTTTCAAATAACCTCTGTTTTCAAAGTATACAAAATTTCAATAAATCCAATTATAATGAAGTTGATTACAAAACATATCTCACAAAGAAATTGATATGGAATTGCTTTTTCAACAGCCAAAACAGCTATTAACATTGCTTTAGAAAATAATAAAGATGCTGAATTGGATCGGTTACTAAAAGATTTTATTGCAGCAAGTCAAAAGAAACATGAAAATGATATTGACGAAGCTAAAGAAAGTATTAGTGCTGAAGATTATGACTCTAAACAGGATCAGAATACTGGCGACATAATTTTATTACACATTTAATTGATTAGATTACCAGTCCTAATGTTACCAAAATTCGAGATGCTCCTCGTAAAAAGAATTAAAGCTGTTATGGAAATATTAAAAGGAAATGTATTTAATAAAATTACAAATACTGTTCAAGAAGCTGATCATAATGAAACAAGCTCAAAACAGCAATGCAAGTGTTTGTTATACAAAAAGCCAGGTCATTATCAGAAGAAATGTCCATCGATTAATATAATAAATAAAGAAAATAAATAATATAATGTATTGCATGTAATTGCTTATTTACTGATACTTTAATACATTAAACTTATACAAGGTGCATATGATAGAATTAATTTATATACTATATTAACCAAAGAATGATATAATTAATAATTATTCAAGTTGATTATTTCAATAAAGTTATTGGACCTAATGATTAGGGAAAGGGAGTTAATTATAAAAGTATTAATTAGAATGAGGGCTTAGTATAATAAACGAAGAGAAGGCAATAGCCATAGCATAGCATTATATTATCTATTAATCTATTAGAAGCATTAAATTAAGTTTATTCTTTATTTACTATTTAGCATATATGTGACAAATAAGGTGTGATAAATAATTTGCAACTATATTAATTAGCTATTATTTGTCACATTTGTTAATTTGTCACATTTGTTAATTTGTCACATTTGTTAATTTGTCACATCTATACTAAATTAATGAGCCTGTGTAACATAATATAATTCATGTTATCTGGTAAAATTCACCCTCGGTGAGTGTTAAAATATTTTAAATCAAAAAATTATCAAATTTTTTTTAATAAATATGTTTTACAAATATACAAATATTATATATATTTGTTTAATTATTTATTAATATGTAAAAATTTAGATTATAAGATTTAATTTTAAATGTATAACATCTGTGTATCAGAAGTGATAAGACTACCAATATATGTCTAGTAAATATTAAACAGAATGCTGATTACCAAGATTGGTCTCTATACTATATTTATATAATGATAAAAGAAAAAACTAGTAAAATATTATAGAAAACCCAGTTGTTCTTCATGTATTACCTTATAATATATATTCCTCTATATGATTTTAATAAATAAAAAATCTTGTATAACTATTCATGCAAATAGATTTTGGTCATACTTATATACAGTGTTGTCACAGGACAGCTCTGGACAATTTGTGGACAATTGTAGACAATTGTAGACAAAAAAATAAATTTAAATTACTTAAAATTTTATTAAGTTAACCTATTTTTTCTTTTCAAAAAAATATTCAAAACTATAAAAATATATAATCATATCTTTTTTAAACTAATTTACTAAATTTTAAAGTCAAAATATTCTTTGGACAGTTGTAGACACTGTGAACGTTTGGACGTGGACAAGGGTAAAAAATGTCTTGAACATAGATGACAACACTGCTTATATATATAATATGCTTTATATACATATTTTCTATCTTTTCTAATAATTTGGATGCACTATTTAGTCTAAAAGTTTGTAAATTATGTGCATATTTCTAGCCAAAAATATAATTTATAAAATTTTTAAAAATATATATAGAGCTCATTGTATATATAGATTTTATATACTAGTTTTAATACTCTAGATCTATTTTTTTATATCTTAGAATTCTATTCTGTATTTGAAGTTACAGGCTAGCTTATTCATAATAAAAATCTTGCTAGTGCATTTTTGTTCTATTTAGACATTATTTAGACTTTAGTAACTTGTACTATAGTATTAACCAGTATTCGCAATTAGAAGTATTTTTAGACTAATACCATTACTTACTTTTACCACAGGTCGAACATGAAAATATCGGACAAACTATCTGCTATCCGATATTTCTATATTACATATTGATAGTTTAACAAAATATCGTTAACTAAAACAACTGGTTTATATTTTGCCAAAATCTGTCCTATATTTTGATTTTTTATGAGAAAATTTTAGATAAATATCGGAAAGGCCAATATTTTGAAGAAACTTAGAAGATATTTTGGTTATTATATCAGAAAAATTTTAATCAGATATCGACCAATATCGGCTAACATCGACTAGCTTATGTTGAATAAAAGTGCGTTATAATATCAGTGATAGATCTGTGAGGTTTCTGCTATTTTTCTAAAAATATCAGCTATCAGATATCTGTATACATCGATATCGATATAATAAATTAAACTCGAAATGTTAAGATCATGAGCGTAAATAGAAATTTTTATCATCAGATATTCAGATGATCCTCTCAGTTAAAGATTCTTCAGTTAATAACATACAAATAAAGAACTAGTATTTTACGGCTTTAAGCAATTATTATATAAGAGATTTATATGTATGTAGTCTTTATCTAAGGATGATTTCATATAATATACTTATCATTTTTCATAATGTTTTACGCTAAGATTGTAATGTCTATCTATATTATTAAGTATGACTCATATATGCTTTCCGGCAAGCAACTCATTTTATCAAGTTTATACAAGCACCAAAATATCAAGCATATATATGTCTATACATATTAATATAGTGACAACATAATGAACTGAACAAATATTAAAGAAAAATATGTGACACAATTATTCGTTATAATATAAATATCAGATAGCCGATTTTTCCATATATATAATGTACAGTATATTTATATAATTTATAATAAATTAAAAATACAGTAGTAATACAGTAGTAATACAGTAGATTAACATATAGATAATAATAGATTATCATGTAATACAATGCAATATGCATTATATATTGTACTTTCTATTTAATGGGATTACTGATATATAATCCTGATGCTTTCTTGAACCAACGGTAAATGTTCCTGCTACAAATCTTCCCAGTATGTTATGTACCGGAATTATGCAATCACGATCTATATCATAAAAATCAGTATGCCATAATTCAACGTTACAAAGCTTATCGTCCTTTTTGCCGATGCTAAGATGACACCTTAAATTTTCATTTTTTATTTTTTAATACCAATGAACATAGGCGAGGCTGTGCTTTGTTGATTCTTCCGAATAATCAAGGTAATGTTCAAAAAAGAACTGAACCTGGCCCGGATACGTATTTACTCTATCTTCATTAGCAAATTTTGCAAGAATTCTTGATGAACTTTCATATCTTTTAGAAAATGTAGAACCGAAAACTTCATCACTTATTCGTATTCTTCCATATTGATTTATTATAGAGCATATGCCTATCGACCCATCTAAATCCAAATCTTCAGGCAGAATGAATATAATGGTGTCATAAGCATTATTATAATATTCGATGAGTAACTCCATAAAGTCTCGTGAGATGTATGCATTCATTTTCTTTGGTATAAGAAAGATTCCAGGAAATGAATCGGCCCCAGTACCAGTGCCGATTCCTTCCTCTACCGATTTTGACATAGAGAAAGAAAATTTATTACATCTTCGTTAGACATTTCATAATCACCCAAACTGCCAGAGAATTTTTTTGGAGCCAAAATAGACAAATCTTCGGATAAATTAGCGCTATTACTATTATTAATTAATCCATCAATTTGTCTGTTTCGTTGGATGATATTCATAAGTTCCAGCTTAATTTTCCTATTACTATTTTTGTAGCTTCCTAAAAATTTAATTAATATTGTTTAGAAGATAGAGATATCGACCGCCTATTATTGACTTTTGTTTTAAACAAATTATTAATATTTTAATTATATTTACCTAGTAATCCATTCA
>QKWP01001547.1:26213-65241 GCA_003550325.1 Gigaspora rosea
TAGCCGATATGTCTATTCCTTCCCAGAGCTCTATAAGCTGATCGATAATAGGTGCCAAGTAATGGTTTAACTGATGCAGCTTTGGTTCCGATGGCCCAGGTATGATAGACAATGTTATTATATTGGATGGTTTAAACCTTTTATGTATATTAAATTAATATCATATTTGATTAACGAATGTAAAAAAAAATAAAATAAAAAATAAAAAAAAATAAAAAAAAAACAAAAACCTTTTTTGACGTGGAAGATTACATATGACAGTATATATGACCCCACGCTATATTGAGATGTCTCAAATGGTTGAAACTAGTCCAAGTTTAGCATCAATTCTATATAGCTATCAGCTGTTTCTGGACGAAAAAATAACTCCCCTTCATCATTAGAGAATGATTTCCATATCCTGCTATCATATATATCTGATAATTGGGGTTTTGAAGGTCGATAGGCCCATCTTCTGCATGCATCTTCAAATCCTGATTGCTGGAATATCTTTAGGAAGGAACTGTTGCTTGAGATTTACCACGGGATAAATTGATATTGGCTTTCTGATTATTCCATCTTGCACCCTGACTTTTTTCGAAAGTATTGTATCGCATGATACTCGTCTGCTGATATTTATATGGTTTGGAAATTCCACATGAGTACAGCGAAGTATTTTTGGTGTTTGTCTTGCTTTTTTTGTTGAAATATCTTTTGGATTATATAATTTGCAACAAGATTCGCACACAGCGAATCTTGTTGCATGATCCGATATACCAGCTATCTTTTTTGCAATGTCTATTAATGTAGGAAGGCCACAATACTTTTGTTCATCAATACAAGTTAACAAACGCCAAAGATATTTAATCAGAGTGTGAATACTTGTATCAGATTGCCGATATTTTTGTTGGTAACGAAAAACCCACAATACAATTCCTAATAAATCTTCGTCAACAATTCTGGCATTGGTCTCTGGGTATCATCTAAATCAGGTGCATCGATCCTTATTAAATTCTCTTCTTCACTCTCTTCTTCACTCTCTTCTTCAGTATCAGTTTCATCAGTTTTATCGCTTTTCATGTCATTATTTTCATTTTCATCATCATCAGAAAAATCTGACAAATTTTTTTCAAAATAAAAGGACGCCATTTTTGCATTATAAAAGCCTTTGGGAAGCTGCGCAGCAAGGAATTGAAGATTTTCAGGCTGTGGTAGAGGCATCAAATTATATGATTCACTATCTGACTTTTTACTATCTGTTGAATCAATAACCTGATCCATTAAAAAAATATCATTCATCATATCTGAAGATCCTTCGCCGTTATCGATATCTTCTGGCCGATATCCAACTTGACGGTTTGATATAGCACGCTTTCCTTTTACTGTAGAAGGTTCTTGTTCTTGTACTTCATGGTCTGCCTTAACTCTTGGATCTCTTTCTATACCATTGCACATACTACAGAAACATGCTACTTTTTTGCGCTTACGTCTTTTTGTTTGTAAAGTAGAAGCAGGTTTTTTAACAATTCCTTTGTTTTTTTTGTAAGTCATGATGAAATATCTATGTTAAGAAGCAAGACACGATATTAAGATAGATACGAAGAAACAATATTAAGAAGTAAAAAAAAATATTAAGAGAGAAAATATTAAGAGAGAAAATAGCTTACAAAAACGTTTTAACATATTTATATTTCAGAGAAAAGAACAACATCGGTAATTTAGTTTTTATTATCAATTGTACAATATGCATATCGGACAAAGAATATTTTATTTTACACTTTTTACACATTTTAAACATATGGTGATTTATAATTTATTTATTAATGATCGTTTATTTATTAATGATTATGATTATTCTTTTTATCCAAGGGATTCCTTCCCTTTGTAATGGCGAAATTACCTTTCTTTTATACTATTTTACATCAGAAAGGGTGTAAGTGGCTTAAATGATGATTTACAATTCATTGACTAATGCCTTCTTTTCCTTCTCGCTTTCACAAGCCATTATTTTACCAGATGGTTCTCTCTTTGGAGACGCGGAATCTTCTTCCGACAATCTCTAAGCCCGAAATGATGATCCAAAGGTTCTTGAGGTTGATCGTTACAAAGCCCCAACTTAATGATCATCATATTACTGTGCCCACTTTCGCATCTAGCTCGTAACAATAGGTTTCAAAACAAAGAGCATTAAATCAGTAATTTTTTTTTAATATCAATTGTATAATACGCGTATCGGACAAAGTATATTTTATTTTACACTTTTTACATAAGTTTCAAAGCAAAAAGCAAAGAGCAATAGCATCGGTAATTTTATTTTTAATTTTATTTTTTAATATCAATTGTACAATAATTTGGAAGTTTATTTTAAATTTCTATTACAGAATTCACATGTTTTATTTTTATTATATAGAATCAGAGTAACAGATATACATTTCGGAGAAAAGTTAAAAAAAAAATCGAAGAAATCAAAAATTAATTTGGTTTAATATTTTAAAAAAAATCAAAGAATGAAAGTTTAATTTGTTTTGATGAAATCGAAGTTTAATTTGTTTTGATGAAATCGGAGTTTAGGTTAACTTGTTTTGACTAGATTATTTTTACTAGATTATTTTTACTAGTATATTGATAAAATTAATCAATTAATTATATTTTTACTCTGTGATTTGTAAATTTCAGTATCCGATATACATATCAGAAAATAATAAAGTCAATTACTTTTTATTATTGGGTCAAAAAGTGATGAAATCAAAATTTTATTTTTATTATTATACAAACATAAATTATATAAATAAAATATATATATATATATATTTTTAAAATACGATTTACATGTGTAATGTTATATGTATAAAAAAAATTTTTTTTAAAATACAATTTACATGCAGTTTTGTTTATTTTACTAAAAATAAAATAAAGTTATGAAAAATGATCATATGCATCGTACAATATTAAGGGATTAGTATTGAGGTTTATTTAAAGGTTACTATTTAAAAAAAGAAAAAAAAGGTTAAACGGTTTTATAAAACAATCTAAAAAATGACTCAGCGACTTGCTTTATTTTCAAAAAAAAATTATATATATAAATGTAAACCATTTTTATAAACGCCTAATAAAAAAAACTCACCCGACAAAAAATGTAGTCAAAACGTTTCCAGAATTTTGCAAAATTTGACCGGCCAACCAATTTATTAAGTTTGTATGTCCTAATGGAAAAAAAACAATTGATACAGAAAAGCGATATGGGTATCGGAAGTTTATAGTTGACTCTGAAAAAAAATTATTTGAATTAAAACGTCATAGTATTTTCACATGTAATAGTTTATTTCATCATGTAATTAATTGTTTATTTCATCATGTAATAGTTTATTTTAAATGATCGAAGTTTATTTTACAATTTAATGACATTGAAATTTTTTTCGATAATTACATACGTATAGTAAATACAATGACAACCAAACTTCATGACAAATTTCTTTTTTTTTTTGAATATAAAATTATCCATTTTTCGAATCTTATTTTTCTTCTACAAATAAATTTCTTCCATTACTATTTGATACTTCGCTTCTTATTCAATTTTTTCTTCCGTTAACTATCACATTTTTTTTTCTACAAGTAAATTTCTTCCGTTACTATTTGATACACCTTCGTTCATTCAATAACTTCGCGTTTCTTTCAATATTCAAAATAGCCCTTGGGCTTTTTTTCATACACACAGATATAGGTAATACTTTTCTATTTGATACAATTTCGCTTCATATTCAATAACTTTCTTCGTGTTGGGTCTTTTTTATTCATAGTAGTTTTGAAAATTTTGGAAAATTTTGGTCTTATTTTTTTACAAATATTCATATCATGCCACCAAAAACTGTTTTTCGCTTTGGTCCTTCTCTCAAATCCCGTGAAGTCATGGATTCTAGAAAAAGGAAACGTTCATATTCTCTTTCTTCTCGTTCTTCTTCACCCTATGGTTCTCGTTCTCACTCTCGCTCCCGTTCCCGTTCTCGCTCTCATCATCATCGCTCTCGTTCTCATACCCATCGTTCTCGCTCTCATCATCATCGCTCTCGTTCTCATACCCATCGTTCTCGCTCTCATCATCATCGCTCTCGTTCTCATACCCATCGTTCTCGCTCTCATCATCATCGCTCTCGTTCTCATACCCATCGTTCTCGCTCTCATCATCATCGCTCTCGTTCTCATACCCATCGTTCTCGCTCTCATCATCATCGCTCTCGTTCTCATACCCATCGTTCTCGCTCTCATCATCATCGCTCTCGTTCTCATACCCATCGTTCTCGCTCTCATCATCATCGCTCTCGTTCTCATACCCATCGTTCTCGCTCTCATCATCATCGCTCTCGTTCTCATACCCATCGTTCTCGCTCTCATCATCATCGCTCTCGTTCTCATACCCATCGTTCTCGCTCTCATCATCATCGCTCTCGTTCTCATACCCATCGTTCTCGCTCTCATCATCATCGCTCTCGTTCTCATACCCATCGTTCTCGCTCTCATCATCATCGCTCTCGTTCTCATACCCATCGTTCTCGCTCTCATCATCATCGCTCTCGTTCTCATACCCATCGTTCTCGCTCTCATCATCATCGCTCTCGTTCTCATACCCATCGTTCTCGCTCTCATCATCATCGCTCTCGTTCTCATACCCATCGTTCTCGCTCTCATCATTATCGCTCTCATTCTCGTACCTGTCGTTCTTGCTCACGTACCCGTCATTCTCGCTCATGTACCCATCGTTCTCGCTCACATACTCATTATTCTCATTCTCGTCATTTATCTTCACGTCGCAAGTATTATCATAATAGTAAATCAAGTTCAAGCAAAGGTAAATTATCTATTTAATATTATCAAATAACAATAATTTTTTACTGATACAAATATCAGCTGCATGATATTCAACTAGATTCTACTAGAAGTAGTCGCAAAGATTTAGAAGAAGGTATGTTGTACATTTTACTTAAATTATTGCTTAACAGTTTATATGAATATCAGTTAATATAACTTTATTATAGAAAATTTAGCCTTGAAATCTCAAGTTGCTCTTCTTGAAGAAAGACTTGGACGTATTGAAGAAAGATCTAAGTCGGATGTCTCAGAAATTCAATGCTCACAAACTTCCGTAACTGACCGACTTGATGGTATGGATATCGACGATATTGGTAATGATGGTGGTGAAAGTAGAGAAAGTAGAAACGGTCATAAAAATTCGAAACAAAAAAAAAGAGAAAAATCTTTCTCACCTGGTAGATCGTATGACCGAAGCCAAACGAGATTTAAGCAAGGACAATTGATTCCAATGGATCCGGAATATAAATTAGCGTTTAGGGTAAATTATTTTTTTTATATTATATACTTTATTATTATACTAACCTGTAGATATGAATATCGGATTTGTATATTATATTTTTATAATAATAGAAAGAAGTACTCAGAGTTGCAAAGCAACTTGCACATGACAATCCACGCTTAGCAATTAGTGAGAAGAAAAACTGGCTCGATCAAAAAGAATTTGTGGAGGTGACAATCTTACCTGCTCTTAAACAACGTATCAATAAAAACCTCCAATATTTAGACAGCGAAGTTGTTCGAGTGCTCCAAAGCAATCACAAAAGTCTTTCATCGACAGCAAAAATTAAGGCGGATAGTGCCAAATTAAAGTTAAACAAAAAACGTGTTGGGAAAAATTCACGTATGCAAGGAGTAAGTTTTTTTTTTTTGTATAAAAAAATATGATTTCATATATACATATCGGATTTACATTGCATTTGTTTAGAAAAAAAAAGAAGAGTAGACGGGTTACAGCATCTGATTTGCATTAAGGATCTGATTATTAAAAAATACTGACCAAATTCACTTAACCAAAAGGAGTGGGAGGACGACCTTGCTGATGTGGTTGTTGAAACCGCATATCATTCAGATGAACTATCTGAAACGGATATCGAACTCGCAAGGCAGGAACGATCCAAAAAAAATCGTTCATACAATGATGATGACAATAATAAACGTAGAAATAATAATCATGTTATTAAAGTATATGTTCCACCATGGCGGTCTGAAAGGGTAATTTAACAGTATAGATTTTGTTTAACAAATAAATAATATTCGTATTAGTTAATATTCTATTTATTTTATTTTTTAAATAGTACCAAAAAATCTTCTATCGGGCTGAAGAAATAGCAATAATTAACCAATCAAATAAACTCAATAGAGAATGTCATTATGATCGTAACTGGAAAAATCAAACAAAACCTCCACTTGACGCACCTCTTTGGACGATTTCTTCATCCTATAATAATAATAAGAATAATTATAATAATAATAATCATCATTATCATCATCAAGATAATGGTAATAATACTAATGAAGGCGATTTTGACTCTAATGATTTAGAAACATTAGAAAATTTCGATACGCATGATACGCATACCGACGACTCAGAACATAACGAACGAACGAATCAAGCTGAACAGTAGCTGAACAAACCGAACAAACGGAAAAATCGGATCAAAATGAACAATCAGATCAAAATGAACAATTAGATCAAAATGAACAATTAGAACCTGGTCAAACAGATCAAAATGAACCATCGGAACCTGGTCAAACGGATCAAAATAAGCAATTAGAACCTGGTCGAACGGATCATAATAAGCAATCAGAACCTGGTCTAACGGATCAAAATAAGCAAATGGAAGAAATGTATGTATTTATGTTTTGTATATTTATTATTAATTAAAGGTTTACTGAAACAAATTCTATTCTAGATCTAATATGGAGCCAACTTCAAAGAATTGTTCTTTCCGGGCATCTAAATCGAAAAATACCCGCTCAAGATCAACCGAACGAACTGATCAAACCAAACAATCAGAACCTGAACAACCAGAAGAAATATGTATTTATGTTTTGTATATTTATTATTAATTAAAGGTTTACTGAAACAAATTCTATTCTAGATCTAATATAGAGCCAACTTCAAATAATCGTTCTTCCCAGGCCTCTAAATCGAAAAATACCCGCACAAGTTCAAAAAGCTCCAGCTCTAAAGCTGCTTCTCAACCTGTCAAGTTTAACACAACAACCAGAGCTACCTCAATGAGTCAAGGGCACCTTAATGCTAAAAGTGGTAAATTTGGATATCATCATGGAGAAAAAAATAAGGAGGGTAACGTTAATAATAATGTTGAGATAGATTAATAGAAATTTAATATAACAGCTGCAATTTTTCTGTCATATTGCTACATGTAAAATGGTATAATTAATAAATTGATACGTTAATGCTGCTATTAACAAGCTTATATTTCGCATAAATTGAATAGAAATTTGAAATGTATATAATATATAGATATTTTCGATATATATATTATTATAGAATATTAGGATATGTTGTATAAATTTTCTGATATTGGTATCAAATATGACGATATTTCATATAAATTTCACAGACATGTTGAAAATATCGCATAAATATTAACTAGTTCCTATAATAATATAGATATCTTCGATATATATATTATCATAGAATATTAAGATATGTCGTAAAAATTTTTCAATATATGTTATAAAATTTTGCAGATATTTTGGAAATATCGCATAAATATTAGAACATTATATATGTTACATAAAGCTGTAAGAAACTGATCGATATGTGCTAAGCCGATAGGCCGCTAATACACGCCAAATATCGGCTAGCTATCACATGCCACATATCGGAAAGTTTCTGTAACATATTGTTGCAATTTATGTGACCTATCGTCTTACCGATAGGGCACAGAAATTTTATAGTTGGACCTGTGTACTCTTATAAAATTTATTTCAATGTTGGTATTTATATTTATTCAAATTAGTTTATTTATAGTTACTATTAAAGATTTTTTTAGTATACTATTTTTGTAATATAGGTTCTTTTTTTCTAGTATAACTTTAGCAGTAAGGTTGGTAGATCACTTTTTCAAATGGTTTGTTATTTGGTTTATTTGGTTCTTCAGCTCTGGTTTCTAAGGTTCCAGTTTTAGTAGTACTATCAAAAATTTTTATTATTACTTATTTATAATTTGCCAAATAGGTTTTATTATATTGGTTTTTTGGATTTGTTTGTATAATATTATATGAATCCCAAAAGCGCCTTCTAAATAGAAGAATTAAAGCCATAAGTAATATACTCAACTAATTAATAAAAAAACAGTTGTTGAAATATAAGTCAAAGTATTATTAGTAGGATTTGAACTCTAGATATACTACTTGAAAGATGAAAATTTATAGTCTTAGCAAATTTAAAACATATATAAGTATATTGTTTTTTAAATATTATATATACTAAAATTTAATTAGGTTTTATTCACAATAGAAACAAGATAATTAATGCAGGTTTATTGGATAAAATTATGATTTATTTAAGATTTTTTGGCTAAGATGACTAAGCTGATAAAATTTTATCAGCTTGGTTGGTCAAAAAATTTGGTTGACCAGGATCACTACTCTTATCATGTAACTTTGCATAATTCTAATAAAGAGATCCGAGTGAGAATAATAGCTCTATGCATTGATGATAGTCATGCTAGAGTTATTATCATAAGGATCACTAACTCATGACTTGTATGGTAAGAGGCTTGTATGAAAAACAATAAGGTACACATATGATTGTATGCAATAGAGATTATATATATGTAAGTGACGTAAATAGATTTTAGATATACACGTGATTGAGATTAGATATGCATGTATATTAGCTGGTGCAAGATACTTGGCGATGCCAATGGTACATAATATTGATGGTGCACCTGGCTAGCAAACACAGGAGGTGGTGCAGAGGTGGCGAGCCAATTATATTTAAGTTTACTTCATATTGACTGGCACCAAAATTCCCGGCCACTAAAGGCAATCCGAAAATGTGTACCAGGTTGTGCTTCAGACGATCTTGTTATGTTATGCTTTTTTTGGAAGCCTTTTTGTGTGCTTTCATTATAGTCGCCTATTTCATTGACTAATAGGATTTTTGACCACTCGATTCTTATTTTTCTTTGTTTTAATATATATATTGTAACTGTGGATACAATAGCGTACCCTCAAAAGCAATTTTTGGCTTTAACCGAGATGCTTCAGTTAGTTACATGGAAGTCTTTTATCTTTCCTAAAATTCATTCAACCAACTTAAGATGCCTTCTTTACCATTAGGATTCACATATAAATTCCAATATTTACATTTCAAATATAACAATTGGCTTTAGTTATAATTTTTTATTTATGAATGTAATTTTATGAAATACTGTCGAAATAGAATAGGCATATCATATATATACAAATTTAAAAAGCGCAATAAAGAAAAAAAAATCGCTGCCAAAAAGAAAACGAAATGAGAATCAAAGTTTAATAAAATAAAAGGTTCAACTTTACAATTACTGTATTATTAATGTTAATCAGTATTGTTATCCTTTTCATTTTTTTTATCAGATCAATAAGAAATATCTATTTAAAACCATACTAATCTGCTATCGCTATATTTTTAACCCATGCGTAATAATAACTACAACTAAATTGACATAGTACGAATTTAAATTAGGTATTTCATACCCTCAAACATGTAAACTGCATGATTGATATAGGTAATTAATTATTTGATTCGATTTTCAGACTATCACAAGATCATATCGACATCAACCTGGTACCCGTAGAGCTGCAAACATTTAGAAGGTTCAAGGTAGTACGTCACTCTTTACGTCATATAAAATTTATATATAATCATATCAAACGTCACGTCACATACGTCACGTCAAACGTCATAGTAAATGTTCATTGATATTCTAATGTCTGCAGCTCTAGGTACCCGAAGCAGAAGTTTATAGTAGCTTAACAAGAGATAATGTTTAATGACAATATAGTATATGGTGCACCAAAAAATCTGTTGGTACACCAGTGGTGTGCCATTAGAATTATAACTGCACCAGCAACCTTAATGTAGATACATGCGACAGAGATTATAAAGATATATGAAGGTGTAGATTCGGGTTTTTAATGCTTTCTTACTTTGTTTGTCTTTTTCTCTTCGCTGCCCGGATACCCGAATTATAAAATTGATAAACAGATAAATTATTGAGGTATCCGGTTAACTTAAGATATAATATAGGATAATATGGGGTAAAATACAATTATAATAAAAATTTCATTTGCATATTATTTATATATTAGCATCACCCGGTGTAAAACTCGCCTACATCATAAATTTAATGTATTTTAAATAAGAACATGGTTTTAATATTTCGATTCTTTATTATATTAATTTAATAGGCGATTTAAATCAAATCAATTAAACTTTAAACTTATACTGGCTTTCAGTTTTTTGTAAGTATAATAATAATTATACGAAAGGGTGAAACCCGCGCTGAGGTGATCACGTTATTGATGCAGATTTAGCTTAATTAGGGTTAGGGTACTATTTTAGGATAGTTATATGGAGATCTGTATCAATAACGTAACTATTTCGTCGCGGGTTTCACCCTGTCGTATAATTATTATATAATTATTATATTAATTTGATAGGCGATATAAATCAATTACACTTTAAGGGAAGTGCCGTTTATTACGTAATTTCAAGAGGGGAGGCAGTCTATCACGTCTATATATTATATATAAAAATTATTATTGACTTCTAGTTCGATCACGGGGGGAGGGGGTATGACCTTATAATTAAAATAAATTACGTAATAAACGGCACTTCCCTAAACATACTACTTTCAGTTTTTTGTAAGTATAATAATAATTATTATATATATACTTGTACTGTAAGTACTTACTTTATTTTTCTATTACATAATTTACACAGTACGGAATACAATAAGAAAAACGCAAGTTGAACGTTGCGTGATAAAAGGATTATCCTATACTATTATTGTCCCGCATCATTTTTTTTTCTTCAATACTTTATTGAGCAAGGATATGGTTTCGTGACTCGTGAAATTCGTCTGATCTTCAGTGTAACCCAAAATTCGAGCTAATATTTTAGTTCTTTGTATTAGCGTAACAGAAGAACTGCTCATGATTAAACAAGATAGAAATAATTTGGGGATACAAGTTTGTTATATTGAAAAAGAATTTATGTTTTTTTTTAAAAAAAACTTTAGTAATTATCTTCTAGATAAGACACCCGACCAGATCCCTGCCGTTGCCGAAAACAAATGTGGATGTGTTCTACGCGGAGAATGCAAAAATTATTAATTACATTGTTAAAATATATATGAATATTCGAATGTATTCTTTTAATGTATGAAAAGTTAGTTAACATTTAATATTTAGGCGAGCATATAGTGATTCATTTTATTCGCTTTTATTTATTTATTTATTTTCTAATTTTTTTACTTTATTATTATTATTATTATTTTCGCTTCTTTTTTATTAATTGGAAATGGATACCGATTCTAAAATGACAAATGACATTTCACGATTCACAAATAACACAAGCCAATTCAGAATCAACATAAATTCAGAAATGATGCGGAACATTATATGATAGTTCTCTTTGTCTGGCCACTAATGACACCTGCCGAATTACGTAAGTTAGAATAGAATGTACAAAGTAAAAACTTATGCATAAATCATTTTTTTTATATTGATCAATATAGAGTTACTTTATTTGATTTATGCATTAATATATATAAATCATATAAATATCTTATCCGGATATAGATCCTTTTATTTTGAATAGGATATCAAACCGGTTATTAGATTTTGTTAAAGGTTACAACCTTTCGGATAAAAAGTTATCCGGATACGAGTACTACCTGATTATAAATATGACCCTTCCCACCTCACCTACCCTCACCCAGCCATTGCATCTGGCACTTGTTCGTTATCATGTGAAATGAGTTAAATGCGCCGTGTCATAGCGTGAGCTCGAACTCATAAAAATAGGTCATGTGTAACGAGTTGAATGCGCCGCACCATAGCGTGGGCTCGAACTCACAAAAATAGATGTAAATGTGTCATGTGTAACAAGTTGAATGTGCCGCACCAAAGCGTGGACTAAGGATAGGAATCGGTTAAAAATTTTTAGTCGATTAGTCAGTCGACTAAAACTGTTAGTCATCGACTGAATAAAAATCGACTAATTGATTAATTGACTAATCGATTAGTTGACTAGTCGACTAATCGACTAGTCGACTAAAACTGTTAGTCATCGACTGAATAAAAATCGACTAATCGACTAATCTGACTAGTCGATTAGTCAATTAGTCGACTAATCGATTAGTCGATTAATCGATTAGTAATCGATTACTCGATTAATCGATTAGTAATCGATTAGTCGATTAATCGATTAGTCGATTAGTTGATTAGTCGGCTAGTCAACTATAAAACAAAAAACGAATACTAGGAATATAGCAATGAAGTTATGAAATAGATGATTAATAGACAAGTAACCAAACTAATTGACTAATCAACTAGTCAACCAATCGATTAATCAACTAATCGACTAATCGACTAATCGACTAATCGACAAATCGACTAATCGACTAATCGACTAATCGACTAATCGTCTAATCGTCTAATCGACTAGTCAACTAATCGACTAATCGACTAATCGATCGACTGACTATGAAAAAATTTAGTCGATTAGTTGACTAATAGTCGACTAGTCGACTAATGACTATATGATTCCTATCCTTAGCGTGGGCTCGAACTCGCTACTTATAAAAGAAAAGAAAATATTGTCATATGAATGAGTTGAATGCGCCGCACCATAGCGTGGGCTCGAACTCATAAAAATAGATGTAAATGTGTCATGTGTAACGAGTTGAATGCGCCGCACCATAGCGTGGGCCCGAATTCATAAAAGTTAATGAAGCGTTGTCATGTGTAATGAGTTGATTGCGCCGCATCATTGCGTTGGCTCGAACTCGCTACCTTATTGGAAGTAAAATGCGCCACACCATAGCGTGGGCTCATACTCATTTAACCTACGTAGCTCACGACTTAGGTAGCTCTCCCACAAAAAATTGTTCACCCAGCCAATCAAAATTAAGATCAGGTGTAACGTGATAGTCAAAACAAACGTTTTTTATTTTCTAAGTAAAAAGTTGCGTATAAACCTAAAAAACGCGTTATATTTGGGGTTAGGGTGAGTATAACGCAGGGTTAGAATGCTCTATCAGTAAAATTTCACAAGGAACACTTTTAATTAGGCCGCAGAAGGTGGTTTCCTAATTAAAATTTAAAGCTATTTTTGTTTTTTTGTAATAAGGTGGTTTCGTTTCGAATTTTACGTTACACCTGATCCTGAAATTCGATTGGCCAATATTACAGGGGTTAACAATTTTTTGTGGGAGAGCTACGGACGTTCGTAGCTCACCCACAAAAAATTTTCCGGTCATGTGACTTTTTATGGCGCAAACTAGGCGCAAACCAATTGAATTTTAGGATCAGGTGTAACGTAAAAATTGCGCTTTTTACGATTTTTCATAAAAAATCACTAATAACTCCGAAGTTTGTCTATGAAATCGTCTACTGCGCATTAACAAAAAAAATTCCTTGCAAAATTTTGGTATGTGTAGCATTCTAACCAAGCGTCTAACCCAAATCCTAACCACACGATTTATTACTTTAATTCTTTCGCTTTATTCGATTGTTTTGATTTTCACGTTACACCTGATCTCAAATTTTGATTAGTTTGTGCCACAAAAAAGTCACATGACCGGAAAATTTTGTGGGTGAGCTACACATTTAGGCTCATCACGTGAAAAAATGCACGTGGACATAAAATTATGCAAGAGAAAATAAATGAAGTGGAGCACTGCTCCCATTATGTATCTTCGTATAATTCTAATAAAGAGATCCGAGCAAGAATAATGTGATGAATCTCAAAATAACATTCATGGTAAGCTACATGAATATGTAGGCACTAAAATTCTTGTTAATGGTTACTTTTGAACTTGCAAAAACCAAATAATTCTGGGTTAAACTGTTTATTATTTTACAAAATGAAAACATTGTTGACTTGATTTACCTGAAAATCCCGATAATACATAATCCCGACGTACATAATCCTAAGATAGAATACCAACAAGTCAAGATCCAAGATCCCAACGGTTAAGAATTCCGATATTCAAAGTAGGGATAGTAAAAAATCACTTTTTTAATTAGTTTTAAGTTTTTTAACATGATTTAATACAATGTTTTAAAACATTGTTGATGATGGTGTTGATGGATGATGCTGAAATTTGTATCTAATTGGTTAATTTCAACTTCAATTTCGTCGTGAAATTTTTATTTCTCAATCGAAATATGCAAATATACTATTCTTACTTCAGTCATAATCGCATCAGTATTGTTAATCATAACATCAATATCCATGACGATGTTTTAAATCATATAAAAAACCATTTTAAAACAATATAAAGTTGATTTAGAACTTTATGTTTTAAATCATATAAAAAACCATTTTAAAACAATATAAAGTTGATTTAGAACTTTATGTTTTAAATCATTTGCCATCTCTACCAAATAATCAAAAAATCTCGACTATCATAAATCTCGAAGGTTAAGATTTCGGCTAAGACAGAATCCCGACAAAATCCCGACAGTTTATTTGGAATCTTAAACTGTCGAGATTCTGTCTTAGAGATCTTGACCTTCGGAATTTTGAATATCGGGATTCTAAACTGTCGGGATTTTGGATTTCAGGATTTTCTGGTAAACTGATGACCTAAAATGACCTATATGACTTATATGACCTTAGACCATTTGGTCATAACAAAGGCTGATATGACCTTATGACTTTAATATAATAAGAGCCATACTATGGTAAAAAAAAATTTTTTTTTAATATTAATAATGTGACCAATCAAAAAAAAAAAAAATCTATGTTTATATGACCAAGATCATATCAAAAATAAGTCGTCGGCAAACACCGATGACTATTTCTTGCATAATAAAATTTTTCGTACGAGAAATTACAGTGCAATATTCGGGTGGTAATATCCAGTACCAGGAGGTTAATTCATATTCTCAAGAACTGATACTTAGGGTACAATAAATAAATAGAACAAAAATTAAGATCACGTGATATGTTCTTAAATTTTTAAGGCTTAACAAGGAGATAGTTTTAAGATTCATCACTGGAATATTATTAATAATTATTCCATTTTATCTTGTACTTTTTATTTGTTTCTGTAATTAGCTGTTATGTCAGTTTACTTTATTAGAGCCAAATAAATTTATATTGATGAAATTCATATAATTTATTAAGAAAAGTTTCATCGAGATTCTACAAAATTTTATTTTTAGGAAAAGGCGATATAAATGGTAAAGCTATTTTATTTATCTTACAAATTATCTTGATACACTTTAAATAATCATAATAGCATTCATCCAGACTCTTAAACTAACGATGCTGCGTGTTGAATACTATTACACGTTGATCATTATCACCATATAGTAACGAAAAACGCCCACCCGTGGTCATTTGAAATAAAGGAAAATTCTTCATCCCATGAACGCCCATTGGCGTTATAATAGGCATCTGCCTTTAAAGGAGCAATTTTCAAAATGATGCCAATGAATCAACGTTATTTAATTAGCATATAATCTTTATAAGTTTTAGAATCGAATAATATTTAAATAGTTTTCAGTTTTATATGTTAAATATTAAACGGATTTCGATATATATTGTAAGCTATTATTTCACATTATTATGAATATAAATGTGCTAAGCACAAGCGTCTTTTCCTTTCTGATTTATATTAAAGATTACTTAAAAATAAAGTATCAACTTTATTTTTTTCAATGTTAAACCCTAAATTTATGCACAAAGAAACGAAGAATTAAAATTGTTTTATTTTAATTAATGTATAACTCATTTTTACTATGAGACCAAATAAGGGTAATAAATTTGCCTTGTTACTCCGATTAGTGAGATGTTGCGCAAATACGTAGATACATCCACTTTTTAATGTTTGGCGCCAAATGACCTTGTTATTATATGGTTACGTCATATACATTTTAGAACAGCTATTATAATTTTATTAAATGGTAACGATGAAAATTTTTTAATGTAATTTAATTTGAATTGGAACCACTTGCATGTAAAGGAGAATTAATATTTAGTGTGAAATTTACATAACAGTAATGATTGTTTAAAAATTTAATATAAATAGTAAATCTACTTTATTTTCTGTACTTAAAGTACGTGCGCATGTATTATACTGTACCTACGTAAGTACTTTCGTTTAAATTGTACTACCTAGTTATCGTTTTTTTTTATTACTAATTTTGTTTTACATTGTTAAATGCATTCATACTTTAACCTTTTTTATGACGAAATATTTTTATTATAAGGCTAGCGTTTATAACGTAATAACAATACTAAAATAGCGTGATGTTCGATGGCACTACAAATATAGTATGATAATCTAAATACTAGCCTTAAATAATTTTTATTTTACTAAAAACCTGATTTATAAATATAAGGTATTAAAAACCATTATAAAATTTATCGGTAGTATTATCGTTATATTATCATTAATAAAGAAGCCAAGTTGATATAATGACCATTCTTACTATTCTCACATAATAGTCAGCATTAAATATATGAATGATGTAATTGTCTAACACTAACAATGAGCTTTTAGGAGTTTAAAGATTTTCGCCCAAATCTATGGCCAGAAAAGGAAGGTGCAGCATTGCGGTGATAATCACTATTTAAAGAATTACCTTCATCGTCTTAGTGTCTTTGACGTATCACTTCTTTTCCTTTCTCATATTTTCTTCAACAAATATGCCGTACGGTGAGCTTGAAGTAATAGTCGGTAAAAAGAAATTTTAATTAATGCATAATTTTGGTCACTTAATTCACTTAATTTGAGTTTATTAAACTTTATTTTATATCTTTTTTCAAATTTAAGTTGAAGCCAAAAAACTTGAGGCAGATTTTCTTCGTCAGTATCTTAAATATAAACATTTTTTTAAACATATAAATGAAAACAATATCGAATTTATTTATGTGTGAATTACCTAATTTCCAGATCAAGTGAATCCATATGTTGCTCTATCTTTGGACAGGGCGAATATAAAGAAAACACACACAATTCAGAATTCTGGCCCGGATGCTTCTTGGGACAAGCTTTTTAGTTTGTATGCACATTAAAAAGTTGTGACCTTCAGCAGCAGTTGCGTTAAATTACTCGTGATCTTGTTTTCTATGCTCTCTATTTATATGCTTTTATGATTTTATTTTTTTTTTTTTAGCGATATTGTTGAAGGACGTGACGATCTTTACTTACAAGTCTTTAATGAAAGCGTTGAAAATGATATTTTAGGCAAGATAATATCTACATCTCTATTTTTGACTTATTACTTATATAAATATAGCTTTATATCTCATTATTTTGCAAATTAGGTGAAGCTACGGTTCCTCTAGAAACCGTTTATCAGACAGGTTATGCTGATCAATGGGTTCATATTACAAGGCCAAGTGGTAAAGGTGCCGGCGAAGTACGTTTATTAATGAAATTCCGTAAACAGGTAATGATAATTTATTTCTTCTACATTTTTGTTAGGATGTAGTAAATTATAATTTTTAAAGCTTATTTTTTTCATTTAGGGTCCTACTTCTGGTCCCGCTGGTTCAACGTAAATTTCTTCTTAAAAATTTTTCATTTGCTATTTCTTGATTGACAATTTCTAAAATCTTTTACGATCTTCTTTATAGACCTTATCCAATACCGGAACATAATAATAATAGTTATTTTTCACACCCATTTGTAGACGTAGATTATCCACGAACTCCGTCTTACAAAGATAATAACAATTATAGTAGTCTTGGTCCAATTGGCGGTGCTATTCCGGCAGGATATGGTTCTGGTGATCCTCCATCAATCACATTACCATTTGGATTACCTCATAAAAAATCTGATATATCGCCAGTTCGTCAAAATTATTCTGAAGGAATGCCACCACCCCCACCACCACAAACGCCCGAAGAAAAAGATAAGAAAAATTTCATGGCATGTAATCAAAATAAACAATAAATCTATTATTGCTATTCATAGTTCTTAACTTACCAAATTGTTACCATTCAATTTTTATTCATGCAGTATTTTTAAAGATTCAATGATTTCTTTGAAATTTAGTGGTATTTTTTTTAAGAGTGTAAATTTATAAACCAAGAAACAAGATACCATTTCAATTTTGTAAAATGTCTTTTTTTTTAAAAAAAAATAATTAATTAATAAAAAATAAGTAAATTAATTAATTTCATTAAAATTGTTACTATTTCTTTTTTAAACTTTCATGGTAGGTGAATACACATAAAATAGATGGGTTTGTATAATTACTTAAATAGGATGTTTAAAAATTTTCTGTCTTTTAAAATGAAAAATTATTTATATTGCAGAATATGTGAATAATATAATTATATCAAATGCTTTAAATTGTATTGTATAGATAACCTTAACTTTTTTAATATTGTTACATATTAAGTAAACTGTTGTGCTAAGTAAGCAGTTATTTTTGAACAGATAAAATTTATCTCTATAACAATTTAATATGGTGCAAGACATCTATACCAGACAATAACTTCAAACTGCTAAAACTTTTTACAAAACAATATTGTTAAAATCTGACCAGTAACTTTTTCTTCTTGATGAGCTTTACAAAGTTATTAGTCAGATTTTCAAAAATACCATATGTGCAAAAAGTTTTAGCGTTTTGAAGTTTGATTTTATAATTAGGGCATTTATTTTTGGTGCCGTGTGCACCCTTTTTATGTTTCTTGAATTTTACTAGGGTAACCCCTGTTGCATTTTTAACAAAACATGCTCCTCTCGCGATGTTAATTTAAATTCTAATTCGAACCCAACCCTAACTCTAACTTTAACTCTAGTGTGCACCCTGCACCAAAAATATTTTTTCTTACTATATAATTTTTAATATCAATATTTTTCAAATCGCTAAAACTTTTATACAAGAGGTTTTCAACAAACTGACTGGTAATTTTATAGAGCTATATAAGCTCTATAAAATTACTGGTCAGTATTTTGAAAAACCTCTTGTATAAAAAGCTTTAACAATTTGAAAAATCAAAACGAGTCACGGATTACCGAGGATAAATGTTCAGCACCATATTTGTTATACTGTATTATGCATAGTACAAGATAATACATATTGTTATAGACAAGAAACATATAGAGTTGAGTCAATAAAAATCAAGCAAATTTTTTATAATAAATTTTTTTTTTAAGACTTTAAACAATAGCAATTTAATAAAAACTTAATCAAATTTAATAAAAATTTTTTTAAATAAATTCTATAAATTTGCAAAATTAATTTAAAAAAAATTTACTAAATTTGGTTAAGTTTTATTAAATTAATTTATTTAAAGTTTTAAAAAAAGATTAAAAAAATATTTGTTTGGTTTCTGTTGGCTCAACTCTATTTTAATTCATTTTATAATATTGGCTAAACATACTATAGATATTGAATATTACGTACTTGAGTATATGTTAATAAAAATGCAAAATTAAATTTAAAAAATTTTTAAAGCTTTGTATAAGGTATTTTAGTTTAAATTTTACAAATATAAATAAATTTTTTATTAAATCTAATCTGATATTACTAATATATCTTAGTTTAAAACTTAAAATATATAAAAAATTATATTAAAATTGAAATAAGACATTTAAAAAATTCTTAAACAACTTTAATAAGAGAAAATTTATTTATTGATTTACAAATTTGTGTAACTTAACAATCAAACCAATTTTTACAAACGAAAAATTAAACTCTTGCTTATGGTTAGGGTAAGGATGGGTTTGGGATTGTGGCGAGGGTTATTTAAAACAAATCTCTCAAAGAATTTTTTTATTAGAAGCTAAAAGGTGGTTTCATAATCAAAATTTTAAGATAACAGTTTGTTTTTACATTACTCGTGTACATACACTCCATGTACAAATAGAAATTCTCTTAGTTATATTATAGCATTTCATACTAAGATAATTTTTGCTAAAAAAATAGCTTTACTAAAATGCTAAATACTATAGATTACAAAATTATATTGTTTAATAAATTTCTTAATTTTTAATCTATTTAGTTTTTTAATTTATTTATTTTTTTATAATTTATTTATTTTTTTATAATTTATTTATATTTAATTTATTTATTTTTTAACTTAATTATTTTTTTAATTCATTTATTTTTTTAATTTATTATTTTTTTAATTTATTTTTTTTAAATTTATTTATTTTTTTAATTTATTTATTTTTTTAATTTATTTATTTTTTTAATTTATTTATTTTTTAATTTATTTATTTTTTTTAATTTATTTATTTTTTTAATGAAAATTACTTTGATTCACAGGCTGTGAAATTTACACTCGCATTTCAAAAAAGTTTTCTTTTAAGTTAGAGTTGGGGTTAGGTTATAATAAATAATAGCCTTTATAGTAAAATTTAGCAAGAAATTTTTTTTTGTGTAAAAAAAAGTTGTTTTAAAACTAGTTTTTGCATTATAAGTAATTTTTTTAATTTTTTTTTAAAAAAAAACTTTGTTTTTGTTATACAAAGAACATTTGCAAATTGTGCTAATTCTGCAATTTTGATTGACAGATGCAAAACTATGAATTTCATAGCCTGTTAAGATTAGCAATACTTTTTTTTAATTTATTTATTTTTTTAAAAGTGTTAGTCTATGGTGACCTATTACTATAATGACTCTGTGATTAGCCAATCAAAAGCAATCATGTGGTCAACTTTTTTTTATTACAAAAAATAATAAAAATACAATTTTTTATTATTTAAAAAAACTTGTATACAATAAAAAAAAAGAAAAAACTTTATATAACAAAAAAATTGTTTTATATATATTATTGCATAATAAACATCATTATATAATAATCACCAAAACCACTTATTTATAGCAAAAAAATGAAAAACAAAAGGTAAAACCAACAAAAAATTCTTGAAATGAAACATAAAAAGGAAAACAAGCAAAAACTTCATAGTGCCCTTCTATCAATTTTTGTATTACCCCAGAACCTGGTTATCATAGTGTTATCATAAGACACCAAACAAGTTATCTAATTCTTGATTTCAACAACTTTAATATGTTGACTTTAGCTATAATGTTAATAACTCTAATAAAATGACAAAATACATCTAAAAAAAAAACTGTTAGTAACAAAAAAAAAAACTAAAAAATTTTAAAAAAACTTATCTAATACTGTATGTTCAGTTTCATTTGACACCAATGACAAATTATATATAGGGTGTCTCATATTCAAAGGGACCATTTTTACATTTTTCGAAAAATGAGTTTTGTTAGATTCATGCAAATTTTGGCATGATTGACATTTTTCAATTATAAATAAAAGTCAATTTGCATAATGAAAAATAGAGATAATATAGAAGAAAAATTACACGAGACTGTCTAAGGCCAAGCTTATCACGAGATTACCCGATAGTCACAAGTTACTTTTAACCTATCAAAATCATAAAATTTAATTAATCCCGGATCAGCCCAAAAATCAAAACAAATGATTAAACTCAATTATCTCAAAATGATATATATGTAAAAATGGTCCCTTTTAATACGAGACACCCCATATAGGGAAAAAATTAGTTTAAAGACAAAAAAAAACAAAAAAAAAGAGCAAAAAAAACCTTCTCCAAAACAAACCAAGAAGAAAAAATAAAATAAAATAAAATAAATAAATAAATAAATAAATAAAAACTAAAAAAATAAAGAAAAAAACTAAAAAATAAATAAAAAATATTACTAACCATAACTAGCAGTAATTGATTACCAAAGTGCTTATATCTTTAAAACATATTAAGTAAACTGGATAAGGTATTCTAAATAAAAATGTTTAGAACATCCAAAAACCTTATAAAAACTAAAATTGGGACCTATATTTAAACTATATTATACTATATATAAAAAAACAAAATTTCTATAACTTTTACCCTAATCTAAAAATATCTAAGTATAGTAATGATTACTACTAGTTATTCTAGTAATATTTTAAAATAAAAATAAAAAATGAAACAACTGAAAATCTATTATAAAAAAAAAGAAAAAAAAACAAGAAAAAAAACTAAAAATCACTAAAAAATATTAATAAAAACAAAAAAAAACTAAACCTATAAAAAAATAAAAAATTAAAAAAGAAACAATCTAAAAATAAAAAAATCTAAAAAGAAAAATTTTAAAACAGAAAAAAATCTAAAAAAATTTTTGCAAATTATTAGAAAAAATTTAAAAAAAAACTAAAAAAAATAAAACCTAAATTTAAAAAAAGAAAAAAAATAATAGAAAAGAAATAAAAATAACAAACAAAACAAGAAAAAAAAACTCTCCAAAAAAGAAAAGAAAAAAATAACAAACAAAAAAAATAACAAACAAAAAAAGAAAAAATCTTCAAAAAAAGAAAAAAATAAAAAATAATGAAAAATATGAACAAAACTAAAAATAAAGAAAGAAAAAAGAAAAAGACAAAGACAAAAAAAGAGAAAAAAACTAAAAAGACAAAGACAATATAATGCTAAATTTTTTTTAAATTTATAGCATTTTGCCCATTGCAAGTACAAAAAAAAAAAAATAAGCAAGTAATTTTTAAGTTTTTTAAAACTTGTATAGCATCTTGACTGTTACAAGTATGAAAAAAAAAGAAAAAAAAAACTTTATAACTGATACAATACTTGCTTTTGTATTTGTATCAGCTTTAGTTCTGATTGGCTCAAACTAGAGGAGGCTGAATATATCAATTTGACAAATATTAAAAAGAAATAAAAGAAAATGCAGTGAATCCCAAATAGCAAAATACTAGTAAAAGACAAATTCCTAGTAGAAAGTAAAAGCAGCTTCAAAATAATACTATGACAAAATGAAAAAAAAAACAAAAAAAACTTACAAAAAAAAATGCTTTCAAAATGGCAAAGCACAATTCAGTTTAGAAGAAAAAAAAACAACAAATTATCAAATAATAATTATTGTTTATATATAATTGCTAATTCAAAAATGATTGGTCAGTTGTATAAGGGTTGCTATAATGCAGGCCACTATATAAAAATTTTTTTAATAGGTATCTATTACTATATTAAATTTAGTATAAAAGCTTAATTTAGTACAGTTTTAAAAGTTAAATTTTAAAAAAATTTTATTTATTTTTTTTTATTTTTGATGATCTTGATAGAGCTTAACTAAGTTAGCTATATATAGTATTTTATACTATCTACTTTCTTTCTTATTATATAAACTTAATATTATTTAGTGCTTCAAAATGTGCTTAAATATAACCTGTACCAACTTCTGGAAGCTAGATAAAAAAAAATTTATTAATAACTTTAAATTAAATTTATTTAATATATAATTCTATATTTATAGTTTATACTAATATATTTAAATATTTGCTAACTTATTAAAAGTTATATTAGAAAATTTAAAAATTTGTTTGATACTTAAAATGCAAAACAAAATTACTAAAAATACAAAAAACTTTACTAAATTATAAATAACAATTTTTTTTAATTTCAAAATGCCTATTTTGAAACTTGAACTTTTTTATTTAAGATATTAAAACCATTGTTAATCCATATGGGGTTCACTAATTTTGTCATATAAACAAAAATACAACTAGCTATATGTATACTTTTGTATCTAATTTAAGTAGTCCACTTTAAGGTTTCCCACTAGCTGCCATATCTGTAACTTAACTACAGAAATTGTCTATTTAAACTCTGCTTTTTTGTTCCTTCTGCCAATTTATTCTGTATCACTAGTACAACTCTTTGATATATTAGTTAGTTGAGGTTCATACCAGATACTTATTCATATCTTTAGAACTTAGCAGATAATCCTGGTTCTATTATTCTCAACAGAAAACTTGGTAGAGCGGTATCTGTCCTATATAGGTATTTATTATTGCTATAGCCAAAACCAATGCTATCAAATTTTTATTATAAGTGTATTTCAATGTTTTGAAAAACTTTACTTAATAGCACTTTTCTAAAAATTTTTTAAAAAATAAGGGGTAGCTTTTTTGGAGGTTGCCTATTTTTTAAAATTTATAGTATAACTTGAAAATTTTTTATTAGCCAAAAAATTTATACTCTTTATTATTATTTTTATTTTTTTTTTTTTAACCTTAAGCAGTCACGCTAATACTTTATTAAGTTTCTTGAAATTACATATTTGCAACTACATAGAACTACCTAATGTCTAAGCTTAACATCACCCGGCCACCCTAATAGTACCTAAGTGCGACCTACTGCACTGCTCTTTCAGAGCAGATTGCTTGTCTGACTATCTAAAGTCCGTAATAGAAGGGTCTTCCCCCTTCTATGACAAGTCCCATTACTGTCTTCTTAACTTCTTCCTTCACTCTTATTTCTTTTTCTTCTTCTTGCTTCTTTTTCATTTCTTTTGCTTGTTGATCTCCCCCTTTTGGCGCTCTTGTATTTTTCCGAATTGGAGCTCTCCTTTTTATCTTACTTGTTATGCCTTGCTCCTTTTCTCATTCACTCATTCTTTCACATCGGATCCTCCATACTTGTTCATAAAAAGTATCCCAGGCTGTTTTAACTATTGTTCTCATGAATTTTTTTCTCGAATTTTTCTTCAACAGCTGTGATACTTTTTGGTAGCTCTTGTTTGAGATTAGTCCCTTTATCAGCGCCTGCCTTGCTTGAACTTCTTTTTCTTCTGTTTCTCCATAAAGGGATGTATACAATATATAGGGTGGTACTCAGCTTTTTCCTCCTCCTCTAGCCCCTTCCACGCTGTCGCTATAGCCACCTTTTGTATCCTCTTTCATAAGCTCTTCTGTTTACTGCACCTGGCCAAGTGCTCTTACGTCTCTTTGCTCTTCTCCTGACATACTTGACACTCTGTTGTCATATATAGGTCTGGTCTTCTTTTATTGAGCTCCACTAGGGTTGGAAGCTTGTCCATCATACATTTTAAGGCTGCACTTCTTCTTGCACTGCTTCTTCTTGTAGTGCACCTTACTCCCTTCGTTGCTCTCATTTTCTCCCAGAAGTAGGTCCACCTGTACTTTGTGCTATTTAACTCGGGCTCTATATTCCTAATTGCCTGTGTCTCTTTCCATTCTGCCCCTACTCTTGCATTTATTATCAACTTACAAAGTAGCCTAGCCGGTACATCTATCTGCTTATTTCCCCATTCTAGTCTATATTCTATCTCACTACAACTGATCTCTTCTGTACATATTCTCCTTTTACTCCTTAAACCTTCTTTTGCAAGCTTATCTGCTCTGTCGTTCCACTTGTCTTCACTGTGACTCTTCACCTTTGTGAACTCAACCTGCAGTTTCTTTGTTTGGATGATATCTGCGATCTTGACCATCCATATTGCATTTTTCTTCTTCTGCGTTTTGCTTCTACCTGTGCCGTTCAGTTCTCTGCTGACAACCCTTATTGCTGTGCTGCTATCTGTGTGTATTTCAACTTTCTTTCCTTCTGGTATTGTAAGGCTTGCTACCCATATTGCCATTAATTCTGCAAGCGTCGACGTTGGCCAACCTTCTATTCCTAGAGCTACTTCTTCTTCTGCCCAATCACGTGCTTCGTTCATCTGAACCCAACCTATTCCCATATGTCTACTTAATGGATCGTTCTCATTTCCTATGTTTACTGCTCCATCTGTATAAATTGTATACTCCTCTCTATTTCTCCTCTGATTTCTTTTCCATATTTCTATCAACTCTTCTTTAACACTCGTGGGCAACTTTTGCTTTTTAATCAGCTCTACTTCTAATTCTTCTAATATTTCCATCCCCAATAGCTTACTTTCTTCTTCTCTCCATTCTTCATCTTTTATATTCTTTCTGAGTTGTTCTATCGCTACCTTGATTTTTTTGTTCTTTTTATCTACAAGTACCTCTGGTATTACTTTTACTTGGTCACTTCTCTCTATCCAATGGTAGCATCGATATGGTTCTTCATTCTCATTTCTATATTCTTCATCCATTGTTTCGCATCCGCTGCATTCTTCAATTTTGGTTGCTACTTCTCTGTCTATATCTTGCATTTTCCAATGCTCTACTTGTACCTTCTCTCCTTCTTTCGTGCGTATTCTTTCTACTTTCTTGTTCTCTGGCGGTCCGTATATTATCCACTCCTTTCTTCTTCTATCATTTGATAACTTGCTCCAGCCTACTTCCAATGCTTGCACATTCCTCTCTTTGGTATCAAAACAACTTTTGACTTTTCTGCTTCCTACTTCTTCAAGGACTTTTGCTTCTAATTCTTTGAACCACTCTGCCTTTTTACCTTTACTTAGACAGCCTCTATAGCTTTTGTACTGTTGCCACGTGATTAGGCTTGTCTTATTTATATCGAGCAATTGATTTAGGTACATGACGCCGGCTTCACCTACTTTGTCACAGCACCTTTTCCATGTCTGTGCCTCAAGTAACTCCTGCAATTTGACGCCATAACCGTGAACTGTCCAAAGGCTACTTTCTGTTCTTATGTTTATACCTAAATCTTTCGCTTTTGTTATTATCAGGCAGGCTAGGTTGTTTTTCCAACAGCTAATATTTTCTGGCAGGCTTGTAGTTTTCCAGATATCTTGTGTTAAACCTGCCCTCTGGCAACCCTGTATTATTCTCAGTTTTGTCAAATGTCCAAGACCATTCTGTTGATTTAATCTATTTATCAGGCTGCTTATTTGTTTCATTACTATTTCTTGTTGTAGTGTTCTAAAGCTGCCAAGATCTTTGTGTTTTATTACACAATTTTCTAATGTTCTTATTATATTGCACTTCTGCTTTACTAGGCCTATTATCGGTTGATGTATCTTATTCAACCCTCTCTCAGACATCTTTGTTAGCTGTAATATGTAACTCAGCCTTGGTATTACTACCATATTATTTATGTAAGCTAACTGGCTTGATGTCATCTTCTTGTACCGCAGGTCCATAATTATCTGTCGTACTACACCTTTTGCTTTCTTTTTGACTAGATTTTTACGCATTTTGTTGTTTAACCATACCCCCAGAGATCTTACTATCTTGTTCCTGGGCTCCTCCTTTACCATACTTTTACCAAAATTTACTTCTTTTTCCTCTGCTTTGCACTTTGTGTTCATGGTCAACAACTTTGACTTGGATCCATTTATCTCGATATCATTAGCTTGGAAGAACTCCTCTGCTATTCTAATGATCTCTATTAATTGTTCTTTGCTATTTGCGATCCAAGTTGTATCGTCCGTGTAGGCAATTGCTGCTTGACGATACTTTGTAATACTATTGCACTGCGTTCCTTGGCCTAGTTTTTGTTCCACTATGTAGCCTAATTTTCTTTCTTCTTGTACTCTTGTTAGCAGGGGGTCATAGAATTGCCACCAGATCAGGGGTGAAATTACTTCCCCTTGATCTATTCCATCCCCTGCTATTACTTCTTCTGTTAGACCATGTGCTGTGATTATTCGTAGTCTTCTTTCGTAGAACAAACTTAGGATATACTTTATTATTTTCTCCAGTATTTTAACTTTTCGGAGTGCTAATTCTAGGCTTTCTAATGAGACCGAGTCAAAGGCCTTTTTATATCTTGAAGTAATATCCATACTTCTTTCTTCTTCTCTTTTGCTTCTTTCATTATCATGTTTAAAACATGTACTGGTTGTTCAGTAGAGTTTCCTGGAAGTTCTGCATAGTTGGGTCCTCTGAGTATTTCTTTTTCTATCATTACTTTGGCCAGTCTTTTGGTTATTACTTTTGTTACAACTTTTCAGAACGTTTCAATCAGTGCTATTGGTCTAATATTATTTAGGCTGTATCTCCATTCCACATTTTTCACTATTGGATACACTTGTGCGACTTTCCACTTAGATGGTATTTCTCCTGTCATTATGCACAAGCTTGCCATCCCTCTAAATATTCGTTGAGTCTGATTTCCTGCGCGTTTAATCATTATGTAGCTTATACCGGATAGACCAGGTGCAGTTCCTATTCTTAATTCTCCTAGTATTTCTTTCCATTCATTTTCATCTACCTCTTCCTCTACTTTGTCGTACCAATTTTCTTCTATCCATTTTTGCAGTTTATATATCTTTCACCATTTCGTTTCCATTTCCTCTAGCTTCGTTTGTCTCTTTCTGAACTGCTTTTTGTAGTGCTCTGCTACTCCTATCTTTACCGCTTCTGGTTCTGTCTGTAGGCAGGCCCTCTCTTCTGTTACTTCCAGGAATCTATCGAGCACTATTTTCTTATATGGTCTGTTTAGTAAACTGGTGATCATTTTTCCTTGTTCTGTGCCAATCATTGCACACCTTTTGTCGATACTTTCTTCAATCTGCTTTCTCTGTTCCTGTTCCCACTCTTTCTTTCTCTTCTCATTAAGTATTTGCCACCAGCCTTTTGTATCTTCTATCCATGCCTCAGACCATTGTCTATGTAACTTCGGAAGGCTTATACCCTTTTGCATACTTATTCTTTTCAACTTTTCATTCATCTCTGTTTTCTCATAGCTTGGAACTTCTTGTCCTTTCTTCTTTTTCACATGCTTGATTAATTTTTGTAGCTCTATTATGCACGCATCTGGTCTATGTATTTTGGTGCCACTTCTTCTGTTTGCTGCTGTGTTATTTACTTTCTTTTTTGGTATATTCTCATTTGCAGCTATAAGAATTGACTTCTCTATTGTATCCTATACGAGGTTCAATCTGTTTATATATTCTTCTTCTTTGCCTACTTGGATTTGTAGGAGGTCTATTATGTTCTTTTTATCCAACTGTTTCTGCAGTGACTGGGCGTAGTCCTCCCAGTTCTCTTCTGTTGCTTTGTCGTATAGGTAACCATTCTTGAATGTCCCTTCTTTCTTGCTTCTGCTTTACTAGTTTCTGCCATCACATGTCCTACCCATACTTCTGCCACAATTATTTTGTGATCACTATCTGTGATGCCTTTCGTTTCTTCTACTGCTACTTCTTGAAGTCCAGAAGCTAAACAGCTAGATACCCATATATAGTCTATTCTAGTTGCAGATTCTTCATTCGACCATGTAAAGGTCTGGCTTGTTGGGTACAGTTCTCTGTATGTGTTTTTAAAAGCCTGTTTTTTAAGCCATATGAAGATTGGCAATCTTTTGTAGTTTACCGACTGTGGGTGCTGTCTATCCAATATGTTGTCCACTGTGTGGTTAAAGTCACCCATTATGACTATCTGCATCCTCTCTTTCTTTTTATAGACTACTTCTACAATCCTCTGTTGGATTTTTTTCACCATTGCTTTGTCATTTGGCGGTACATAGATAACTATTATTACAAGTTCCAACTGCTTAAAATATAGTGTTACTTCGAGCATATACTCGTTTATCTTTTTCACTACGTCTACATGCTTTTCCCATTGCTCTTCTATCAAAATTCCTACCTCTGAGCCTTTTTTCTTTTCTTTATCTGCACTTGTCCAGTGGCCAACGTACTTTCTACTCGAGCTCCTCATTAGAAACTTCCCTTCTCTTTCTGCTACATTCGTTTCTGTTACTCCTAGTATTGTGATTTCTTCCTCTTCTGCCCAACAGAAAAATTTTCCAATTTCCAGCCCTTTGTCTTTAATCTGTTAACATTGTGGCAGGCCAGTTTCATCTCCTTTCTACCTTTGCTTTTCCATTTTTCTCTTAGGGTCTCTTGCTCCACCTGTATTTCTTTTGTTTCCCCTTTTCCTTTCCTGCAACTTCCCTTTGTTAGATAGAGAAACCTTTCTTCTCCTTCTTCCTCGAATATTCTTCTTTCTTCTTGCAGGAATTCTCCAATCTCTCTATCTATATCCATTTGTTCAACTTGGGCGCCCTCAGGAGCTCTGAGTGGGCTTAACCCACTCTGTGCTCATTTCATCAAGCTTTTCCATGATCTTTAGCAATGTTTCTTGATGTTTGTCTAGTCTTGCTTTGACATCTTCCACTTCCTTATAAACCCTGTCTTGTTACTTTTGTTCTTTTTCTTTTTCTTTACGATCACTGCACTCCGACAGGGGTCTTTTTGTTTCTACCTTCTTGCTTGCCGTAACTTCTATCTTGACCACTTCTTTGCCTTTCATGGTCCTGCTTTTCCTTGTCTCTTCATCTAGTATTTTCTTTTCCTGAAGTACTTTCTTCTTTTCTTCTGACCAATTGAAAATCCAGTTGTTGTATTGGACTGGTTTCTCTCTTGCTCTTTCTAGTTCTTCTTGTTTTCTAAAGGTGATTACTGCACTTTGCTTCATACTTCCACTTCTTCTTTTTGGTATATATACCGCTTTTACTCCTTTCTGCTTTAAGTATCACAGTAGTAGTGTCTCTGACGCCCCTTCTGGGATTCTGTGCAGTTTTGTTATGTGCCGGTATCTTGCATCTCTCTCTTTGTGGTCTTCTCTCCTAGCTGATATTTTGGCTAATCTGCCATTTGCTAACAGAGCTACCTATGGTAAGTTTGTCTCCAATATTTCTTTGCTCAGTTCTACTACTGCAAGTGCTCTATTCCTGCTGCGTTTAATTCATATACTTTAGACATTCACCATTTTTTTACTTATACTTTCTAGCTCTTGTTTGCTTACTCTTTCTGATAGGTCCCATATTGTAAGTACTGCTCTTTTCTCTAATGGGCTTTCCTCAACTACTTTCTTGTCCAAAGCTTCCGTTGCTCCTTTTTCTTTTGGTTTTTTAGTACTTCCTTTTGTACTTTTTCCTTTATCTGAGATTAGCTTAAACCATCCATCGTCTTTCCGCTCTATTCTACTTATTGCTTCTTTTCTACCATTTTCGCAATCAAAGTGCAGCTCCATCCATGCATTACCTTTTTTAAAGGTTTCCTCTACTTTCATGATATGCTTGTTGTCCTTCAATATCCACTTTATCATTTTTAATCTTTCTTCTTTCTTTTCACCTGGGACATTGCATACAGGAATTCTCGCGCTTACTGGCATCTGGTCGCTGCATGATCGATTGCTAGGTGCCATATACTCTGTTCTAGCAGCATACCAACTATTTCTAGTTCCCTTGTCTGACTAGCCTTTGGTTCCGTTTGGGCCCTATTCTCTTCTGGTCCTTCTTTTTCTATTTCTTACATCAGTTCTTCCTTTGAAGTTTCTTTACTTTCTTCTGTTTTCCTTGCATCTTCCCTTTGATTCATAATTCTTAGCTTCTTTGTGTTTTTAGCATCATTTTCTTCTGCTTGCTGTTTAGTACTTGTGGCATCTTTTCTTTCTTCCATTGGTACAATCTCACGCTGTCTGTGTACCTTAGTTTTCATATTCTTGGAACCATTTTCTATCTCTGTAATCTTTAGCAACATCCCACCTTTTCTTTTTTTCCTGCTTCTTTCTTCATTTTCTATTACGTTCTGTGGCTCTAAGTCTCCTGTTCTGTATCTAAAATCTTTGAGTTTACTAGTCTCGTCAACTCTGTTTATTACTTCTCCCAAGATTCTAATTGCTGCTATATCCAATGTATCTGTAGCAATCAAAAGTGCTGAATATCTGTCGGTTCGTGTGTATTCGATTTTTGTATTTTCTAATGCTTCGATTAGTTCGGTATTTCCTAGCTGGCCCAAGTAATTTCTTGACCTTTCTAATACTTTTCCCAACATACATCCAGGTCTTATTTTGTACTTGTCTTTGGCCATTAGTTGTTAACTCTCGCGTAGTTCGCTTGTTCTAGAAGTTTCTAATTTACGTGTTTCTGTATTTTACACGTTAATTTGCATGTATTTGTTTGTACAATGCACGTGTTTTTTTTCTGATGTACGTGTCTGCTTCTTTGTTTGTTCGTCATGTTTGTATGTATAACTTGACTGATCTGCAGAAACGTGATTGTGGGCCGCCCCCTTTTTTGACTTCGCAAGCAAATTATTGGAGAGATTTTGGTGTTTTTTTAATACAGTACACTCGCCCGACACTCGTTTTCCTGTTCCTTTTAGGCCCTAATGTGTCTGCCGGAGCTCTTTCTTTTTTCTTAGTGCTTCCAGACGTGTTTCTTAGCGCACTTTAGCACTTTTCCACAGTTTTGTTTCCTGGAATTTTTGGTCGAGAGATCTGCAAGAGAGAGTTGAGCTATTTTGAAATTGATAAATTTGACTCTTTATTATTTTCTTTTTATATAAAATACTTATTATTATATAATTTTACTTAATTTATACTGATTACAAATTAACTTCAATATATTTTTAATTTATTACAAACTAATTATATTGTAACTTCAGTTTTTACTAACTGATTACGCTATAACTTTAAATTATTATAGACTAATTGTGCCATAAGACTAATTCTAATCTCATAGTAGTAATTTTATTTAATAAAAGACTAAATATTATTGTGTAAGTCAAAAAAAATTTTTTTTTTATGAATTGGGTAATAAAAAATTGTTTAGTAGATCAAAAACAATGTTTTAGTGCTTTTTATAATTAAAAAAAGTTAATCAATTTGGTTAGATGTATGTCAAAATATTTTCAATCAAAAGTTTTATAACAATTTTATGATAGTTTATATATTTAATAAGTATTTTAGAATTTTATAAAACTTTGACAAAGATATTTTAATATTCATTTAATTAAATTTGATCAACTTTTTTTATTAGAATTCTCCTACTTTCTATAATTAAAAAAAATTGTCAAATTTGGTCAAAATATCTTTAATTAAAGTTTGTAAAGAATTTTTTGCTATAGCTTATAAATTTAAAAAATTTTGCAAATACAGTCAGACCTCTCTAAATGCATCCCCCCTAAATGCATAACCTCTTTAAATGCATATTAATTGTCTGGCCCATTGATGGGCTTAATAAATAAGTGCATATTCTTTATTCTGCATATGCATACTATTTTCTTGGCCCATCTATATAAATCCCTCTATAAATGCATATCATGTGACCACGGGCCAATCAAATCAGGACTACATGTTATGATTTTGTATATCATATGACTTGCTTAATTGATAATCCTCCTATCAACTAAAGAATGGCGAAATGTGGCGTCTTCCATCTGAAAGATTTTTTCTTACTAAGTTAATGATACATGTCCACTAATTGAAAGTTGTTGAGCTCGTCGAAACGCATCTAACGGTGGTTAAATCATCCAAATCGGCCCAGTGGATGGCGAGTTATCGTCGAAAAACGATTGGCCGACTATATAAAATTACATATGAAAATCACTATAGGCGAAATGTGGCGTGCTTCCATCTAAAACTTTTTTGCTACTAAGTTAACGATACATGGCCACTAATTGAAACTTGTAGAGCTCGTCGAGACGCATCTAACGGTGGTTAGATCATCCAAATCGGCCCGGTGGATGGCGAGATATCGTTGAAAAACGATTGGCCGGCTATATACATAGAGATTTTATATAGTCGGCCAATCGTTTTTCGGCGATATCTCGCCATCCACTGGGCCAATTTGGATGATCTAACCACCGTTAGATGCGTCTCGACGAGCTCTACAACTTTCAATTAGTGGCCATGTATCGTTAACTTTGTAACAAAAAAGTTTTAGATGGAAGCACGCCACATTTCGCCTATAGTGATTTTCATATGTAATTTTATATAGTCGGCCAATCGTTTTGAATGATCTAACCACCGTTAGATGCGCCTCGACAAGCTTTACAACTTTAAATTAGTGGCATTTATTGTTAGCTTAGTAAGAAAAAATCTTTTAGATGGAAGCACGCCACATTTCACCATTTTGACTTATAATTAAATGCATACCTCAGAGCTGGTCCCAACGATATGCATTTAGAGAGGTCTGACTGTATTTAATTAAGGTATCTTGATATCTACCTAATCAAATTTGATTTGGTCAGATGGGTGTTAAGATATTTTTAATTAAAAGTATTAAGGTAGAGAGTATATAGAGCATTTCTATTAATAAACGAGTTACTAATAATTTATATTTTATAATAAAGAAAATTTTTATTAAGTAACTATATTAAATTTTTAAATAAAATTGTAGAGAAGGTTTTTCCAATTCTAATGTAGTCAAATCATTAAAATTGGCCTAGTAGAACATAAGATATAGTTGTTTTTATCTTCGTGACCCTATTTTACTTATTGTTTACATGTGATTTGATTGGCAATTTGTGATCACCCCTGCAGAATAGATCTACTCACAAATGTTGATACTATAAAAACTTTATCAAATTTTATTTAAAATTAATAAAATTTTTAAAATATGTGTAATTTTTTATTACGAACAATTTTACTTAGTAAAAAAAAAATCAATTTAAATTAATTTTTATATGTAGCAACTTTTAAATTCACATTAAAAATATTTTTTGTCACTCATTTACTAATAGAAATGATTTATATACCCTCTTCTCTTAAGAACTAAAAAAGCAAAGTATATAAAAAATAAGATATATAGAGGAAGTTAACAGAAATAAAACTCCTATTTCTATTAACTTTTTCATATGTTCTCAAATCTAATTTTTGATTAGTTAGTATATATAAATTAAAATTATTAGCCAACTAAGCTAATTTTATAAAACTTAGCCAAGCTAGTTTAGTTGGCTAAATATTAAAAATAATACTACAAAAAAATTAATTAAGGCTATACAATTTAATTACTTGGTCTTTATAATATGAATTTTTAAATTAACCCAGCTAGACAGCTTTTTTTTTTAAAAAAAAATTTTATATAAAAAATTTATATATAAGTTTCTTAAAATTCTACCCAGTTACCAGTTATTAAAACATATAAAAAATTTTTTTGAGATTTCCAAATTTTGATCTAGCTGGACTGTAAAGTACATTGGATATTTTGTAGACATCTTGGACATTTTTTCAAATTAAAATTGCTTAAAATTTATTAAGATTATCTATTTTAATTTTTTTAAAAATGAATACAGCTTCTAAAACAAATATATAATTATTTATTTATTAATAAATTAATTTATTAATTATTTAAGCCTTGGACATAGGTTTGAACAGTTTTGGACAATCTGACAAAAAACATAGTGTTGGACACATCCAATGACAACACTGCGGCCGGGTTATGAAAACCAAGTGATTAATTTTTTATGGTCTAAGTTAAACTAAGCTGATAAAATATTAGATTAATTATAGCAGTAAAATTATAATTGGTCAAATAAATTCATTTATATATCAAATAAATTTATTATTTCTGCAGAAACTATATAGTTGCTGAATAATAACTATTACTATAGTGCAATGAGCAAAAGACTTAGGATCTAATACAAAATACCCTTCAAAAAATTTACAAAAAACTCAGGTATATAATTTAGTAGTGGGTTTGTATTGCAACAAAAAAAATTTTAAGTATATGTATATTTTGCATTTACAATAAGCAGTCTAGAAATTTTAATTTAATTAATAGAGATATTGTGATTTGCACCAGATATTTTGCATAGAAGTACTCAAGAAAAAAGGCCTTTTGCTCAGTATTCTATAGTAACCATTAGACTTTTTTAAAGCTAATACAAACTGTATTATAAAATACAATTGATTTAATTTTAACAAAATATAATTTTACTATATAATTAATATCTAATTTTAGTTTTTTTCATTATAAATTTTATTTACTATAATTTAACTAATAATATAGGCTAAGTGCTACAGAAAAAAGAGTAATTGACAAATTTTTAATAATTTTACAAAATTAATTTAAAATAAGATTAAAATATTTGTTATTAAAATTCAAAATTAGTTATATTAATAATATTTTGTATTATAACTCTTTAAAAGTTGTATTTTTTTTTGTGTTAAGATGAAAACATGCCTTTGGTTTTTATTAAGTATATAGTAATTTTTGTATTCAATCTATATACTACAACAAGTATCTATAACCAAACCTACTAGGATCTTCTAGATTCCTGCTATATAGCTGATCTAAATTTGAACGTTTATCTCTTAACCAACAATTAGTATTCACATGTATGCCACTTTATTTATATGATCTAATATCATTACTTCCAATTTGGTATGTGTTATCTAGATAGGCACTTTATGCTTTTAAATTGGTACATCTGAGGTTCTCTACTGATATACTTTTTAGAAGTTTATATCTCAAGCTATGCAGCTGTCTCTACTATATTGGATAAGTATCTCAAGCCTGTATACTGCTACAATTAGCTGGTTTTCTGCAACTTTGGAACTCAGAATTTGACATTTTAAGTTTAGTGCATGTAAACAACTATACTTTTCTCTATAGTAGTGAGGTATTCAGGTATATTTTGCAAGATGCTTCTAGTGCCAAGTATAGTTAAGTGGTATTATAAGGCCAAAGGACCCTGTTACTACTATATGCACTTATACTAGCTATCTTGTATTGGTAACCTAGACCCTCTTTACATTTAAAGACTTCATATGGATATGCCCAGAACTCTATTAGGCCTTAATACATACATGTCTTTATGCTTCTACTTCTTATTGGCCAGCAAGTTTTGTTTGCTCTTACAAGGTTTATTCTGATTCCCAGTGCTCATATTTGATCTTTTTTCTAACCTTTATACTAGTTCCTTCCAACTACCAAACCAGTTAGCCAAGATAAATTAGTATATCTAGGCTTTAAACGCTATAGTGGTTTTCTTTCCTTTGGTTCCTACTTTTGTAGCATAGGTCTTTTTTTTGTCATAACTCTGATAACCAGATTGGTATGCCCTCTTTTGTTATAAAAGCTCTTTTTTGTTTAGTTCTTTAGTTTCTAGTTCAAAATTCAAGTTTTCTGTATTATTATTGAAAGAACTTTTTTATCTTTTTGCTTGGGCTTGCTAAGCAGATTTAGTTGTTCTAGTCCCTTGGATTTGTCTGTGAATAGTATACAACTACAATGATACTTCTATTCAAGATGATATTACTATAGCCATAGGTGATATACCTGACCAATTGATAAACAAATATTACTATAATACAGGTTTATTTCTAATTTGTTTTTAGTAGAATTTGAATTCTAAATCTGCACTTGGAAGATAACAACCAAACAACTTTTTTATGTCACTACACCCTATAAAGTTTGTATTTTATATAATTTATTATAAAATTTATAGTATAAAAATTGATCTTTTGAAGATTTTTTGTTTTGTTAATTTTTTCTTTTTTGTAGCATATAGCCTATATGCTTATTTAATCTATTTTTTATAAATATTGAATAAATTTAGTATAACTTATTTGGCCTTCTTCTAATACAAATACTGTTGAACTTCTTAAAACTGATATACATAGTGAACAGGTTTTGTATTAATATTAAAAGGTTAGAAAAGCGCTATTTATTAGCTGATTTTTTAAAAGATGGGGTAAAGCAGTTATCAGGTTCTATATATAATATAATGGTTACAGTCAGTATTTAAAATAGAAATTTTAATTTACTGGTATATGCACTTGTTATATAAAAAAATACTGGTTCAAAAAAAAAACCTGCATTAGTAGAAAATAATCATCAGATTATTGGGGCACATAGATGCACGCACCAGTACTTCAAAAAATTCCAAATTATGCACCGTTTGTTGCACTGGCCCAATTTTAAAATACCAATATATGCAATATAAAAAACGGTAGATTTGAATTTTTATTATGCTATTTTATATACTGGTTACAGTATTATTTTCTGAAAACTATTTCTCTGACATGTCATTTATCCAACATCATACAGATAACAATTTGCTAAAAATATATTGTCACAACTAGCAAAATGCTAACCCTAATACTATGTAATATTAGAAAAATAGTTTTTAGAAAATCAAGTTTTAGAAAAGTAAAAATCAATAAATATAATATATATAATATATATAAAGGCAAAAAGAATATAGTAACCTGTTACCATAGTGACTTCTATATGATTGACCAATTATTTTTGAGATTGATAATTATATAAGAATTTTTTTTAGCTCGTATTACAAGTATCACTTCTTGTATTCTTTTTTTTGTTTACTTCATAATTGTTTTCTGCTTGTTTTTTTTTTGCTTTTTTGTGCTTATTCATTCTTATTTTTTTTGTTATATTTATTTTCTTCATTACTAGAATTGTCGCTATTGGTGTTTTGTGCCATTCACTATTGGGTATGCTTTTCGTCATTACTTTACACTTTTTTTTGTACTTATTTTCTACTATCTATTACTATCATTTTTTTTCTAGATGTAATTTTGCCACTAAAGTCGTCGCTATTGGAGTTCTCTTTGCTATTGCTATTGAGTAAGGTTTTGTTCATTTTGGTCATTACTTTGTTTTTTTTTACTATTTCTTTATTTTTTATTTTAACTAACATTTCTCTTCTTTTAAATATGTAATATTTTGTCATTTGAGTTATCGCAATATGAATTATTTGTGCTATCATTCTTGTGTAAGTTTTTTCATTTTTAGTTTGGTTTACCTTTCCTTTTTTTTATAATTACTAATTCTTTCTTCTATGTGTGTTTATGCAGTAGGAGTCGTCATTGGAATCTTCACTAGAGTCTTTGTTGAAATTATCATATAATTTTGGAGCCATCTTTGGAATTGTTAGAACTTTCATTGCAGAAAAATTATGCCATTGAATTTTTGTATTGGTGAATTACTTCTTATTGCATAATGAATTTTTTTTTAATTTTTTTTGGTCATGTCTTTTTTTTTTTATAATTACTAATTTTTTTTCTTATGTGTTTTGCCATTGAAGTTTTTGTTAGTATCTTTGTTAGAATCGTCTTTGGAGTTGTCATATAATATTGGTACTATTTTTGGAATTGTCAGAATTTCATTGCAGAAAAATTGTGCCTTTGGATTTTTGTATTGGCAGATTAATTTGCAGTTTGCTGCATATTAAATTTTTTGTTACGCAATTACATTTATAAATGTTTATTTTATTTTCATTGTTTTTTTTTGTAATTTTTATTTTTTTATTTTTTTTTGTTTTTCAAAGTTTTTTAAAGTTTTGCAAAGAAGTTTTTTTTAAATTTTGTCACTTAGTGCAATGATGTTTGTAAAATTTTTTTTATGTATATATATTATTTTGTCAAATTTTTTTTTATTAAATAATAAAAAATGTATTTGGTCATTTCATTGTACAATAATATTTGTAAACTTTTTTTTTTGTTTCACAAAGTTTTTTTTTGCAAAGTTTTGCAAAGTTTTGCAAAGTTTTTTTTTTT